>BDUI01008887.1:17793-49878 GCA_002335545.1 Apodemus speciosus
GAATTTCTTCAGGTGAGAAGTCTTTCTTTAGCTCTGTACCCCATTTTTGATAGGGTTATTTGGTTTTCTGGGGTCCAACTTCTTAAGTTCTTTGTATACATTGGATATTAGCTCTCTGTCAAATGTGGGGTAGGTGAAGATCTTTTACCAATTTGTTGGTTGCCGATTTGTTCTTTTGATAGTGTCTTTTGCCTTATAGAAACTATGTAATTTTATGAGGACCCATTTGTCTGTTCTTGATCTTAGGGCATAAGCTATTGGTGTTCTGTTCAGGAACTTTCCCCCTGATCCAGTGTACTCAAGGGTCTTCCCCAGTTTCTTTCTATTAGTTTTAGTGTATGTGGTTTTATGTGGAGGTCCTTAATCCACTTGGAGTTGAGCTTAGTACAAGGAGATGAGAATGGATCAATTCTCATTCTTCTGCATGTTGACCTCCAGTTCAGTCAGAACCACTTGTTGAAAAGGCTATCTTTTTTCCACTGGATGTTTTCAGCTCCTTTGTCAAAGATCAATTGGCCATACATGTGTGGGTTCAATTCTGGACCTTCAATCCTATTCCATTGATCCACCTCCCTGTCCCTGTACCAATACCATGCAGTTTTTAACACTACCGCTCTGTAGTATTGTTTGAGGTCTGGGATACGGATTCCCCCAGAAGTTCTTTACTCTTGATAATAGTTTTAGCTATCCTGGGTTTTTGTTATTCCAGATAAATTTGAGAATTGCTCTTTCTAACTCTATGAAGAACTGACTGAGAATTTTGATGGGGATTGGGTTGAATCTGTATATTGCTATTGGAAAGATTGCCATTTTAACTATATTAATCCTGCCAACCCACGAGAATGGAAGATTTTTTCATTTTCTGAGGTCTTCTTCCATTTCCTTCTTCAGAGACCTGAAGTTTTTTTCATACAGATCTTTCACTTATCCTTTGAATATAGGAAGGCTACTGTTTTACCTGAGTTGATTTATAACCGGCCACTTTGCTGAAGTGTTTTATCAGCTGTAGTTCTCTAGTGGAGTTTTTCTAGGAGCCTTCTATTTTTGGGGGGTTATGGGTCTGTTTAGATGATCTATTTGATCCTGATTTAATTTTGGTATATGTTATCTGCTGGGAAATTGTCCATTTCCTCCAGATTCTCCAGTTGTGTTCAGTATAGGCTTTTGTAGTAGGATCTGATGGTTTTTTGAAATGAAAAGGTAGATTCATTTAGAAATGAAAAGGTAGATATAACAACAGAAACAGATTTCAGTTTCTGTTGTTATATTTACCTTTTCATTTCTAATTTTGTTAATTTGGATACTGTCTCTGTGCCCTTTCGTAAGTTTGGCTAAGGGTTTATCTTTCTTGTTGATTTTCTCAAAGAACCAGCTCCTGGTTTTGTGGATTCTTTGTATGGTTCTCGTTTTTTCAACTAGATTGATTTCAGCTCTGAGTTTGATGATTTCCTGTCTTCTACTCCTCCTGGGTGAATTAGCTTCTTTTTGCTCTAGATCTTTCAAGTGTGCTGTTATGTTGCTAGTATATGCTCTGTCCTGTTTTTTTTGGATTTTTTTTTGTGAAGGCACTCAGTGCTATGAGTTTTCCTCTTAGCACTGCTTTCATTTTGTCCCATAGATTTGGGTATGTTGTGCCTGAAATTTACATTAAATTCTAAAAAGTCTTTGATTTCTTTCTTTATTTCTTCCTTGACTAAGGTATCATTGAGTAAGCAAATTTCTTTGTGTTAATCTGTTCTAGGGTTAAAGCAAACAATGGTACTTCATCATCATCATCATTATTATTATTATTAAATTTCTTCTATTATGTCCTCTTGAAAAAGGTCTTCTTCATTTCTTTCTTCTCTCCTTGTCCTCTGCACCTATACATCTTTCCTACATCTTAAGCTTCATGTGGCCTGTAAATTGTATCTCTGGGAATTGTATCATGGGTATCCCAAGCATTTGGGCTAATATCTATTTATCAGTGAGTGCACACCATGTGTGTTCTTTTGTGACTGTTGTTACTTCACCCAGGATATGTTCTAGTTTCATTCATTTGCCTGATAATTTCATGAAGTTATTGTTTGTAATGGCTGAGTAGTACTCCATTATGTAAATGTACCATATTTTCTGTCTCCATTCTTCTGTTGAGGGACATCTGCATTGTTTCCAGCTTCTTGCTATTATGAATAAAGCTGCTATGAACATAGTGTTGCATTTTTCCTTGTAATATGTTGAAGCAACTTTTGGGAATATGCCAAGGAGTGGTATACATGGGTCTACTTTTCTGAAGAATCTGTAGATTGAATACCATAGTGGTTGTATCAGCTTGCAATCCCTCCAGCAATGGAGTTTTCCTCTATCTACACATCTTTTCCAGAATCTGCTCTCAACTGAGTTTTTGATCTTTGCCAGTCTGAATGGTGAGAGGTGGAAACTCAGGGACATTTTGATTTGCATTTCCTGATGACTAAGGATGTTGACCATTTCTTTAGGTGGTACTTTGCCTTTCAATACTCCACAGTTTGGAATACCTTTCAGCTGTGTACCATTTTATAATAAGGTTATTTGGTTCTCTGGAGTCTAAATTCTGGAGTTCTTTGTATATATTGTATATTATCCCTCTATCAGATGTAGGGTTGGTAATAATCTTTTCCCATTCTGAAGGTTGGCATTTTGTCCTATTGACAATGTCCTTTGTCTTACAGACCATATGAATGTCACTAAGAAAGAATACCAAAATGTGGATGCTTCAGTCCTTCTTAGAAGGGAAAACAAAATAATCACAGGAGGTAGAATGTGGGAAAGACAAAGAAGGAAGTGAGGGGGAAGAAAGGAAAAAAGAAGGAGTAGAATCAGGTGTGGGAAGACAATGGGGACAAGTGTGGAGGGTCAGAAAATTGAACAGATGTCTGTAGCAATAGGGAATGTTGAACTGGGGGTAGCCAACAGAAAGTCACAGGCACCAGAAAAGCAAGAGTCTCCCAGGACCTAACATGAATGACATTACCTGAAATATCCAACAAAGGGGACAGAGAACCTGTGAGACTATATCCAGAGGTTAGGCATGGTCCTAGGTTGAGGGATAGGGCCACTCACCCTTCTCAAAATTTCAATGGAGAATTGCTCCTATGTAAAGGAAATACAAAGAGTGGAGCAGAGACTGAAGGAAAGACCATCCATAGACTGCCCCACCAGGGAATCCATCCCATATGCAGCCACCAAACCCATTTACTATTGCTGATACCAATAAGTGCTTGCTGATAGGAGCCTGATATGGTTGTCTCCTGAGAGGTTCTGCCAGACCCTTGCTAATACAGATATGGATGCTTGCAGCCAACCATCGGACTGAGCATGAGGACTCCAATGGAGGAGTTAGGGGAAGTACTGAATAAGCAGATGGGGTTTGCAACTCCATAGGAAGTATAACAATATCAACCAACCAGACCACCCAGATCTCCCAGGGACTAAACCACTGATGAAAGAATACACATGGAGTGACCCATGGCTCCAAATGCATAGGTAGCTGAGGATGGTATTATCTGGCATCAATGGGTAGGGAGGCACTTGGTCCTAGGAAGGCTTGGGGCCCCAGTGTAGGTGATTGCTAGTGCAGTGAGGCAGGAGTGAGTGGGTGTGTAGGGCAGCACATTCCTAGAAGCATGGGAGATAGAGGGTATGATACGGGGTTTTGAAGGGGAAATGGGGAGGGCGATAACATATGAAATGTAAATAAATAAAATAACCAATTAAAATTTTAAAAAACAAATAGAAATAACAAAGTAGACTGGTAAAGACAAGGAGACATCAACCCACCGAAGTGAAAATGCAACTAAGAAATAATCTACCCACTAGAAAGGCTACACCAATTATTTTTCCAATAAAAAGATTGAGCCTTGAAAATGTACATACAAACAATCTAAATACACTATTTAGACTCAGCTGTTCCTATTTAAAAATATATTTTATATACCTATATGCATATGAGTGTAAATATTAGCCTTTGAGTTTAAAAAGAAACCAAGGATGTGTATATTAGAAATTTGGGAAGAAAGATGGGGAAGGAGGAGGTGGGAAAGAATATTTATTACATAATAATCACAAAGTATTAAAAAGTATTTTTTGAATGGAAAAATGTTTTCAATAAGTGAAAGTTTTCTTTTTATTACATAGTTGCTTTATTTACACTACAAATGGTATCCCCTTTCCATGTTACCCCTCCAAAAAGCCCCTAACCCATCCCCGTTTCCCTTCTTACACTCCATTTCCTGATTTGCATTCCCCTATCCTTGGGAATCGAACCTTCACAGGACCAATGCCCTCTCCTCCCATTGATGCCTGAAATGGTCATCTTCTATTACATATGTAGCTAGAGCAAAGGGTCTCTTCATGTGTACTCTTTGGTTGGTGGTCTAGTCGCTGGGAGCTCTGGGGGTACTGATTGGTACATATTACTTTTGCTCCTGCAGGGCTGAAAACCTCTTCAGATCCTTGGGTTCTTTCTCTAGCTGCTCCATTGGGGACCCTGTGCTCATTCTATTGGTTGGCTATGAGCCATGGATATTTTGATCCACTTTCCAATAAGGATCAAAGTATCCACATTTTGCTCTTCCTTCTTCTTGATCTTCATATGGTCTGTGAGTTGCATCTAGAGTATTCCGAGCTTTTGGACTAAAATCCACTTATCAGCAAGTGAATACCATGTATGCTCTTTGGGGATTGGGCTACCTCACTCAGGATGATATTTTCTAGCTCCATCTATTTGCCTAAGAATTTCATGAATTCCTTGTTTTTAATGGATAAGTAGTACTCTATTGTGTAAATGTACCGTATTTTCTGTATCCATTCCTCTGTTGATGGGCATCTAGGTTCTTTCCAGCTTCTGGCTGTTTTAAATAAGGCTCCTAAAAAATAGTGGAGCATGTGTCCTTATTATATGATGCAGCATCTTCTGGGTATATGCCCAGGAGTGGTTTAGCAGGGTCCTTGGGTAGTGCTATGTCGAAAGTTTTGAAGAACTGCCAAACTGATTTCCAGAGTGGTTTTACCAGGTTGCAATCCCACAAGCAGTGGAGGAGTGTTCTTCTTTCTCCACATCCTCTCCAGCATTTGCTGTCCCCTGAGTTTTTGATCTTGGCCATTCTGACCGGTAAGAGGAGGAATCTCTGGGTTGTTTTGTTTTGCATTTCCCCGATGATTAAGGGTGTTGAACAATAAATGGAAGTTTTAAACACTGTAGAGTTAGCCATATTATCCCTCCTCCTGCAACAGCTAAAGCATTTCACTCAATGTTAGCTAGAGTTTCGGGTACTATATATATATTTATGTATACTACTTAATTCTATTCATATTTGTATCCATCAAAATGATGTCATCCTAATTTAAAAACATCAACATAAAACAGATTTCCAGACAGAAATACAAGATATCAGTTCCCAAATACTTCATTAGCCATTGAGAAGAAACAAGTCAAAGAATTCATGTAATTTATCCCTATGTGGTTCGTGGACTTTATGTACCAGTGGATAAGGTTGCTAGTATGTACGAGTTTTATTCCTGACACTTGGTGTTAGATAATATGTAGAGGCTTCCTCCTCGGTGAACACTGAGTCATCTTTTTATCAGTCCTTACTTGCCTGTCTCCGTTAACCTTGGGCTGGATCTTGTGAGATTAACTCTTATACTTTGTGATATCAACCAGTGTTGTCATTGTAAAGATCTTGTTTAGGCAGCCATTTTGTTCAAATTTTAGGGTTACATAAACAAACAGAAATAAATCCTTTAATCTGGCACTAAATAGATATTTGAGGATTTAACTATTCAAATGGTGTTACAGACAACCTGATAAACTACTTCCAGGACATAACTAATTCAGTTCAGAGTTATTCCAAATTCTAGGTCAAAGAACCATGATCTTCTTGCCTTCAGAAATATCTGCAATTACATTAAAAATAACATTCATGCATGCACACACACATACACAATTACAAATAAAATAAATCTTACAAATAACCCTAGATTCTTAACAGAGAATGAATGAAACATTGTAAGCATTTATTTTATTGAAAAACAAGGCTCATCTACAGTTTCTACTCAGCATATGCAAGTAAAAACTCCGGAAAAGCAGCCTGTGAATTTAAATGTAAGCAAGGATGCGTCTATTAGAGAGTTGGGAAGAAAATATGGGAGAGAAGGATGAAATATTTTAACACAATAATCTCAAACTTTAAAAATGTAAAACATTTTAAAAGAGCAAAAACAAATTTCAGTAAATGGAAGTTTTAATAACAGTGCAGTGTCAGCCATATTAGCCATCATCACACTGCAGCTGCAGCACGTCATTCAGTGTATCAGCCATGTTTTGGGTTACTATATGTATTATTGAATTCTATTAATATCTTTCAGCCAAAATGTTATTATCCTAATTTTATTACATCAACAATAAAAAAGATTTCCAGACAAAAATTACCAGATAACAATGCCTAAAGAGTTCATAAGCAATTTAGAAGACACGAGTCTTTAATTTTACCTGATGAAGTTCAGGGACTCTATGTACCAGTTTATAAGGTTACTCTACATGTTTTATTTCTGACCACTAGGTGATAGATAATAAATAGTGGCTTCATCCCAAATGAATCATGATGTGCTTTCTTTACAACAGTCCTTGTTTACCTGCATCATTCTCCTAGAAGTAGGGATTCATGGTAATTTAGCCTTTATACATTGTTTGTATTGTTAATGAATTATTTTATGTATTTACATTCCATATTTGACCCTACACCAAGTCCCCCTCTCAGAGTTCTTAAACCCATAACCTCTCCAGTTTTCTTCTAAGTGTGTGATCCCCACACCCCTCCACCCACAACCACTACAATGCCACGGGGCATCACCTTTCCTGGGGTCTCAAGTCACTGACCAAGACCTTGGCACATCCACTCCCACCAAGGCCAGACAAGGTAGTCCTCTGCCACTTAAGAAATAGGGGCCATGGCCCAGTTGATGTACTCTCATTGGTTGGTGGCTTAGTCGCTGGGAGCTCCCAGTGTTACTTGACACTCTTGGACATCTTATCAGGATGCAATCCCCAAYAGCTTCTCCAATCCTTTCCCTAAGTCTTCAATAGGAGTCTGTAACCTCAGTTCAGTGGTTGATTGTAAGTATCTGCATCTGCCTCAGTCAGATTCTGGTAGAGCCTCTCAGAGTACAACCACACTTTGTTTCTTTTTTCTTTTTCTTTTTCTTTTTCTTTTTGGATATATTCTTTATTTACATTTCATTTCCCTTTTCCTGGTTCCCCGCCCCCCCCAAAGGTCCCACATGCCCTTTTCCCTCCCCCCTATTCCCCCATCCACCCCTTCCTACATCCCTGTTCTGGTATTCCCCTACACTGATGCATTGAGCCTTTCCAGAACCAGGGTCCACTCTTTCCTTCTTGTCGGACATCATTTGGTATGTGGATTGTGTCTTTGCTTTGTTTCTATCTGCAAGTACAACATAGCATCAGTAATAGTGTCAGGGTTGGATTCACGCCTATTGGGACTCATCCACAATTTGGCTACTTTCTCTAAGAAACTCTTGTCAACATGGGGGAGTGAGTGGTAAGGAGGGCAATTACGGTGTATATATATAGTGTTCCACCATGAATTAGTGAGAGAACAAAAGCAAAAAAAAATCAAAATGAAGATCAAATTAGTAACCTGATTTCTACCTTGAAATTAAGTTATGCATTTGAGGTAATAAGTTTACCATTGCAGTAGGTTACACAAGAATGTGAAACAAATGTGACACTAAGGATCTGCAGCAGTCAACTGGCCAAGCATTTGTATGTAGACATGTGTGTATCAAAAATAGAGTGGTCGCAGAATCCTAAGAACAATAGGAGAGTAAAAAGTGAACTTAAGACCAATACTATTACGTTTTGTGGGGCATGGTGCATCTTTAATTAAGTTCAACAATTCTTGGTATGGGTCTTTAATGTGTATTCATATTTTTTTCAACAATGATTTCCTTTGATAAAAAAATGTGGGCATTAACATGAAGGGCTCTCATTTAAATATTTTTTCTTCTTAAACACTTTTGGCCAAAAACACAGAAGCAAAAAGCAACCCAGGGTGTTTCAGTCTTGGAGTAATCATTGTGATTCCTAGTGGAAATGAAAGTATGTCCTTTTCTGCTGTAACCTGTTTTTCACTGAGTGGGGTGCCTCATATGGATAGCCTGAAGGTTAAAGTGCCATAGAACTCTCAAAGGGTGAATGGAAGGATCTCTGGCTGATTACAGTGAACTATTCTGTCATCATGTCAACAACAACAGTGCAAACACACTCACACGCACAGGGATGCACATGCAAACACATATGAGCACTGAATATATATGTTACACACCATAGGTTGTACCATCCCACCACTTAGATCTTGACAGAGACATCCCTTAACATGCTGTTCTCTTGGCTTTTTATCTTCTGGTTTTTACAGATGCCAACACTCATCTGGATCATTGCAACCCCTTCAGGCTTAACAGAATCAGAAAGCATACTACACCATGATGGGTCTGTGGTCATTGGTGCATTTTTTCAACTCTTAAGTGACTTTCATCCAAGTTCAACAATAGATTGGAAAACATTACTTTTGGACACATACAATGATATAGGGTAAGTGATTTGTATCGACTCATTTTTAAATAATCATTTGTCCTATTTTATGTGTCAATTTGAACATTATTCCAAGTATTTCTCATCAGGAGACTTCATATATTCCCTTCCAAATCCTCTGTTTAATTTTCTTTTCTTGGTGACTCCTTATGTCCTCTCAAGTGAGAAGAGAAATATGTCATTAGAGTTTTATGTTTCATATTTGATCATTGCAATTTGTTCACCTTTCACCACGCTGCCTGTAACTCCTCAGACTATGAGCACATATCATGCCAGTCCCGTACTACAAGGGATGTTGGCAGTTGCCTGATACAACACTTCAGAGAATTGGGGAATAGCATTTGTGATTGTATTAGAGCAGGTAATACCTTTGAAACCTTTGATATTGTAATACCTCCTCAGGTACTAGAGTGATCAGTGTTGCTTGTGTCAGCTGACACGGATTTGAGTGCAGGGATGGCAGAATTAGAAATTTATCTCTCTTCACTTATTTTCTATCCTCAACATTTTGCAGAGTATTGAAAGCTAATATTTTTTCAATTCATATGATTTCAGATTTTTATCCATTATAACCTATTTAACTTATAAATTTCCACTATACATTACTTGACTTCATGGATTTATTCATAAAACACTATTCATACAAGAGATTATGTCCACTGAAGGCTCTTTCCTAGACAGCCTAAAATCTTCAGGAAGGCCCAATCTAGACAAAGTTTGTTTCAACTTCCTTGGTAATCTCAGACATAAATAACAATGTTCAGTACTTTTCCAAGGAAATAAAGTGTATTTTGTAGCATGCTAAAATTTCTATCACTTTAGGGTATATCTAAACTAAAGAACTGAAATAGAGAAACAAAGTACATTCTCAACTCTGAATTCAACCTGGGGAAATAAAAATGTGCAATGAATGTCCTGCTTCTGGTTAGTTGCTGGAAAATGGCTGAAAGTCTAAGTGGATTCTTAGTCTAAGTGGAAACATTGCTAACACATTGCTAGCAAATTGGTATGGTGATAAATTGTTAGGTCAAGACAGTGGAGAAGGGAAATGATTCAGAAATAAAACATTATTAGGTAAAGAAGACATCTTTTTATATTTTGAAATAAATTTTAGTATTAAAGATGATCAGAGTTATCCAAATTTCACAACTCGTTGAAATATTTCATGTGGCTCTCTAAATGCCCCAGGTGTATGTATGTATGTATGTATGTATGTATGTATGTATGTATGTATGTATATAATTTGCAAGAACTATGGATGCACTTGATTCCTCTTTTCCAATGTTGTGCAGTTTCTCCAGGTCAGGCACCACTTTGCACTATGCCCCATGTCTGTCCAGACAGTATAGTGGGAGCAATCTCACTGCAAAAGCACATTTGCAATGTAAAAGCTCATCAACTACTAACAAGTAGAAAATGGCTTGTCAGATGATTTAACAGGATATGAAATAAGAAAATATAATTTGGAAAGTGATTTCTTTTTTTCATGTATGATAAATATATTCACCTTATTTAATATAATTTAAAATACCTAGTTTTCTACAAGAAAGGGTATCTGAATAGAAATACATTAATATCTATTAATATCCATTCATGATTCTGATTAAATCTTTTATAAAATAGACTGATAGAGTGCACAGTCGTTTTGAAAAAGGGTCTTTCTGATGTTCTTCTTTTTCCACATATTATGCTTCTATGTGCAAAAGTGCAAGCATCAGGATTACAATGAACAGAATAATCATGTGCTTTAGGGTAGCTAGAATTATGAACCTCAACACTGGAGTTTCAATTTACCTGTGTGTAATTGAACTCATTTTCTGACTTTTTATTAATCCATTTGGAATAGTTTAGCAGAAGGTATATTTTTTAACCAAGAAAATATTTTGGAATCATAAACAACAGGCAAGCATGAAACCTCAAGCTAAAGTGTGTCTCAGTAAAATGAAGTCTGAATATTAGATCCATTTTATATACTGGTATTTATAAAACTATAACTTTTTTCAGCCAAAATATTGCTAGTGATGCCTTCAGTTACAAGGATATTTGGTGAATATCAAACCACCCAAAATATCCTAATCATTAAACCATTGTATTTTTAGTGTAAGATGCTTTAAATCAACAAAATAACATTACAATAGTACTATGGAAGTGAAAGTACTAGGTAAGAAAAAAAGAACAAGTTCTTTATACAGACATGACACTAATATTTGTTACATTGTGAATATTCTTACATTGTCCCTTAAGCCCTATTTCTTACTTGCTCTCTCAAAATATGTACCTCAGAGCTAATATCCACTTGTGAGAACATGCCATGTTCATGTTCCTGGGTCTGGGTAAGCTTGCTCTGGAGAAATTTTTCTAGTTCCAGATTCCATGATATCCTATTAAAGAGTTGAGTACCATGGAATTATGTAAACTTAACACATTTTTGTCTATTGTTTGGTTGAGGGATATCTAGATTGCTACTGGTTTCTGGCTGTTATGCAGTACACTGCAAAGAACGCAGTTGAGCAAATGACCTTGTGGTAAAATGTAGAATATTTGATGTAAACTCAGGAGGGGTATGGGTGGCTATTGAGGTATTGATGAACAAGGTCACTGTAAAAGTTTGCCATGAATGGAGGAGCTTCCTTCAGATCCTCACCAACTTCAACTGTCACTTTTGTCCCATAAG
Source organism: Apodemus speciosus (assembly GCA_002335545.1). NCBI lineage: Eukaryota > Metazoa > Chordata > Mammalia > Rodentia > Muridae > Apodemus > Apodemus speciosus. Next base: position 29,100 of record BDUI01008887.1, read on the forward strand.
CCCTCTTCCCTCTGCCCGTTCTCCAATCAACCCCCTCCCACTCCTCTGTCCCCTACAATGCTGCTTCAAGCATTTCCAGGACCAGGTCCCTCTCCTTCCTTCTTCTTGGGAATGATTTAATATGTGAATTGTGTCTTGGGTATTCACATCTTCTAGTCTAATATCCACTTATCAGTGACTGCATTCCATGTGTGTTCTTTTGTGATTGGGTTACCTCACTTTGCATGATATTTTCCAGATCCAACCATTTACCTTTCCATCGGATGTGGTAGAACTGTGCCACATCTGACACAGGGAAGATCCTACTTCCTGATATTCTCTCAAGAACGGACAGGAGCAGGTTATTCTGTAGAAGTGGGGAATTCCAGAACCAGCATCAGCAGAGCATTTGAAACGCGGCAGTAAGCCCTGTCCTGAGCCTGTTGCCCTGCAGAGTGATCAGCACTAGGAGGGGGCTTTCACTGCATCCACTTTGGTTTCTGATCTTAGCCAAGCAGTCATGCATAAGATGAATTCACAGAATCATTTTGATTTACATTTCCCTGTTGACTGTTGAACATTTATTTAAATGTTTCCCAGACACTTGAGATTTTTCTGTTGAAAATTCGAAGTATGGATCTGTACTTCCTTTTAATTGAAATATTTGATTTGTTGTTTTCTATTCTCTTGACTGCTCTAAATATTTTGGATAAGAGCTATCTGAAAGAAGTGGAATTGGAGAAAATCTTTCTGCATTCTGAAGACTGCTGTTTTGACCAAATTATCTTTCCTTGACCTTACCAAACCTTTTTTTTTTATTATCGCGAGGTTTCATTTTATTAGCTCTGATAACTGCATGATTGGTGTTCTGTACAGAAAGTTTTTCTGCTTCAATGCATTCAACTGTTTGCCCTAATTTCTCTAGAATTAGATTCAGTGTTCCTGGTTTAATATTAATATCTTTACTCTACTTGGTATTTAGGTTTGTGCAAATATGCAAGTTGTACATCTATTTGCATTCGATAATTATTGGCATCTAGTGAGACCATAGCCATTCATGGAAAATACTTTCATTTTTACAATTGTATAATTTTTGGATTTTTATCTGAGATCATGTGTCCATAGATATATGGATTTCAATAAGGGTTTTTCATTTAATTCTATTAATAAACCTGTGCATTTTAAGCTAATACACTGAGGGGTTCATTACTATTGCTCTGCAGTACAGTTTGAAATCAGGGAAAGTAATACCTTGGGATTTTCTTTATTGTACACAATTGTTTTATCTACAGTAAGATTTTACTTCTACATATGAAGTTATGTATTCTTTTAAGTTTTGAAAAATATTCTGCTTGAATTTTGATAACGATTAAGTTGAAACTGGAGATTTCTTTTGATTAGAAGGCCATTTTTATTATGTTGATCCTACTAATACTTCAGCTTTTGAGATCTTTCTATCTTCTGATATCTTCTTCAATTTCCCTTTTTAATGACTGAACATTTTTATTATACATGTTTTTCACTTGCTTGGTTTTTGTTACCACAAGATTTTTTATATAATTTGTGGCCGTTGTAAAGGGTGGTACACTCCTAATTTCTTCCTTGGTCTGCTTATTGATTCCGTATAGGATGGGTATTGATAATTTTTAGTTTAGTATATGCGACTTTGACATTTGACTCACTTATTTATATTATCCGATCATCTCTGCATATTGATATTTTGATAGCTTCCTTTTCAATTTGAATTCCCTTAAACTCCTTTACTGTTTTATTGTTCAATCTACAACTTCAAGTACTACATTAAATAGTTCTGGAGATAGTGGACAGCTTTGTCTTCTTCCTGATTTTTGAAGAATTGTTTTCTTGGTTTGGTGTAAACTGGCTTTCTTAAGTGTCTGTCCCTTATATCACAGATCATTAGAGGACTATTTATCTTTAAGAGATTCTCCATATATTCTAATGCTGTTTCAGCATTTAATGAAATGATCATGGACTTTTTTTCAGGTTTTTCATACTGTGGATTACATTGAGAGATTTTTATATATTGAACCATTGCTTCATCTCAGAGATGAAACCTAGTTGATCCTAGTAGATGATGTTTTCAATGCCCTTTCAGTTCCTTTGCAAGTACTTTATTGAGTAGTTTGCACCTATGTTCAGTAGAGAGATTTTTCTACAGCAGACTTTCTTATACTCTGTGGCGTTTGGTCATTAGAGTGTCAGTGGCATCAGACAATGTATTGGGCAATGTTCCTTCTGAATATATTTCTAGGAAGTTTAGCATTACTTCCTTACGAGTCTTCTGGAATTCTCCTCTAAAACAATCTGACATGCAATTTTTGAATTTGTTGTTGTTGTTTTGCTTTAACTGAGTGATTTTAATGACTTCTTCTATTTCCTTTGGTGATACAGGTCAATTTGCACTACTAATCTGATTTTCATTTAACTTTGGTAAGTAGTATTTATTGTCCCTTTCTTTTACCAATTGTGTGGAATATGGATCTTTAAAGGAAGAACTGATGATTATTTTAATTTCTTTCTTACCTCTGGTTCTTTGCCTCTATTTCTTTCTGAATTTGTTAATTTTGATATAGTCTTTGTGTCTTTTAGGCAGTTTGGAAAAATATTTTTTCTTCTTGTTGATTTTCTTAGAGAATCAACTCTCGTTTAACTGATTCTTTGTTTTTGTTCTTTTGTTTCAGTTTTAATAATTTCAGCAATGTTTTTGACTATTTCCTACCATGAACTTATCTTGCAGGAGTTTGCTTCTTTTGTTGTAGAATATTCTGGTGTGCTGTTAAGTTGAATGTAGAGGATCTCTCCAACTTCTTTATGAAAGTACACACCGCTTTAACATTTCCTCTTAGCACAACTACATTGAGTCCCACAACTTTGAGTATGATCTGTATTCATTTTCATTGAATGGTACAAAGTTTTTAATTTCTTCCTTTATTTATACCTTGATGCAGTAGCCATTCTGTAGAGATTTCTTCAGTTTCCATGAGTAACTATGCTATTTGTTGCTCTGTCATTGTTGATAGCCTACAATTGATGTCATTGCTGATAGCCTGTTAATTAGTATTTGCCTGATCAAATATATAGGTTTATTCCAATGTTTTTATGAGTTTCAACATACTTTGTGAATAATTATGTGGTAATTTTCTGAGAGTGTTAGAGGAGGTGCTCAGAAGAATGCATTTTCTTTCGTGTTTAGGTGAAATACTTTTTAGTTATCTGCTATGTCCATTTGGTACATTCTGACTATTACATCTACAATTTCTTTTTTTTTTAATATGTTTTTTTTTTATTGGATATATTCTTTATTTACATTTCATTTCCCTCTTTCCTGGTTTCCCCGCCCCCCCAATGTCCCATATGTCTTTTTACCTCTCCTCCCCCCCATCCCCCCATTCACCCCTTCCCACATCCCTGTTTTTGTACTCTCCTACACTGCTGCAATGGGTCATTCCAGAACCTGGGTTCACCCCTTCCCTCCTGTCGGACAGCATTTGGTAGGTGGATTGTGTCTTTGGTGTTCCAAGATTCTAGGTTAATATCCACTTATCAGTGAGTGCATGCCTTGGGTATTCTTTTGAGACTGGGTTACTTCACTCAGTATGTACATCTACAATTTCTATGTTTAGTTTTTGTCTGGGATGGCCAAACTATTGGTGAGAGTGGGATATTGAAATCTTGCACTACAAGGGTGTGAGGGATGATTAGATTTGAGTTTTAGTAATGTTTCCTTTCAAATATTGGTGCCCTTGGATTTGAGGCATTGTTGTTGAGAATTGAAATGTATTGGTAGATGTTTCCTTGGTAAGTATAAAGTCCACTTCGCCATCTTGGTTTGGCATTTTTAGTTGGAAGTCTATCTTGTTAGATATTACCTTAGCGATCTTCTTGGATATTGTTTTGGAAATTCCTTACAGGCTTTTACTCTGAGATAATTTTATAATTGAGGAGTGTTTGCATTATGCAGCCAAGGATTCATCATGATTTTGTAGGCATTTTCTTAGGTTGTGTTGTTTTTTAGGAAATCATGTCCATTTGTAATGAGAGATAATGATTAATGATTATTAACTCTTGTTATTTTATTTTAGGTATTGATGTTAGTGGTAGTGCTGGAGTGTATGTTTGCTTAACTTCTTTTGTTATACTGGTATGAGATTATTTATTGCCTGAAATTTCAGGGCTACATTTGACATCCTTTAGTTTGAATTTTTCTACAAGTACCTTCTGTACTTTGTCTTTCTCATGAACTATCTTGTTTTCTTCATCTATTGTTATTGAAGATTTCACTGCATATAATAATATTCATCGATATTTGTGGTCTCTTGGAGTCTATATGAAATCTGCCTGGACCTACCTGCCTTTTACAGTGTCTCTTGTGAATTATGATTTAATTCTATTTGGTATGCCTTTATATATTACATTCCATTTTCCCTTTTAGTTTTAATTTTTTTCTATTTCTTCTTTTTTTTCTTTTGTATATTTAGTGTTTGGATTATTATGTAGCAGGAAAGTTTACTTATCTTGTCTTTTTGGTATTCTCTAGCTTCTTGAATGTTTATAGGCAACACTTTCTGTAGGATATGACATTTTTATTATAAGACTTTGTTAAAGTAGCTTGGATGTGTGACATGAGGATTCTGTACTTCTCCTATCATTTTTGTTTATATTTAAAATGATAATTCCTTTCCCAGTTTCACTTCCACAAAGCCCCCATCACATTGCCCCTCACCCCCTACTCTTTACCTCTATGAGGGTGCTCCTCCACTCACTCACCCACTCCTGCCTCATCACTCTAGCCTCCCTTTACACAGGGAACCATGCCTCCTAACCCTCCCATTGATGTCAGAGAAGGCCATCCTCTGCTTCATATGTATCTGGAATCATGTCTTGTTTCATGTATAATCTTTGGTTGCTTGTTTAGTCCCTGGGAAGCCTGAGTAGTCCAGTTAATTGATGTTGTTCTTCATATGGGGTTGCAATACCCTTCAGCTCTTACAGTTCTTCCCCTTCTCTTCTATTGGGGTCCCTGTGTTCAGTCCAGTAGTTGCCTGTGCGTTTCTTCATTAGTATTGATCAGGTGCTGGCATAACCTCTCAGAGAACAGTCATACCAGGCTCCTGCCAGCAAGCCCTTGAAATCAACAATATTGTGGGGCTTTGGTTATACAGGTAGGATAAATTCTGAGGTGGGGTGGCCTCTAGATGGCCTTTCCTTCAGTGTCTCTTCCATTTTCGTCTCTTTCTTTCCTTTGGACAGGAATATTTCTGGGTTTAAAATCTTGACCTAGATGGGTGGTACCATGATGCAACTGTGGGTCATGACTATCTACTGGACGTTATGTCGACAGGGTTTGTATCCTCTTTCTTGGATATTACTACTAAAGTCATCCCCATTGCCTGAGAGCCTCTCACTTTCATGGACTCTGGGACTTTCTTGTGGCTACCCCCATTTTCCCATCTCCACTGCTTTCCTTTCTGTTCAATTTTCTGTGCTCTCTCCTCTGTCTTCCATTACCTATTCATGCCCCTCCTTTTTGTCCTCCTGCTCCTCTATCCCTCTCAGGTTCCTCCTGTCTTCTAACTCTATTGCTGTGTTTTATATTTCTTTAATTATGTTTAGGTATGGTCTTGAACTCCTGATCTCTCCAATGCTTTTAGCATGAAGGGGTGTTTTATTTTGTCAAAAGCTTTTACAGCATCCAATGAGAAGATCATGTGGGATTTTTGTGGGTTTGACATTGTTTATATAATGAATTAAGTTGATGGATGTCCATGTATTGAACCATCTCTGCAACCCTGAGATGAAACATAATTGATCATGATGAATAATCATTTTGATGTGTTCTTGGATTCGTTTTGTGAGAATTCCATTGAATACTTATACATCCATAGTCATAAGGGAAATTGTTCTCAAGTTCTCTTTCTTTGTTGGGTCTTTGTGTGGTTTAGGTATCAGCATAAACTTTCTGAGTCCTAACTTTGGTTCCTGATATCTGTCTAGAACCCTTCCATTTCATCTAGATTTTCCAGTTTTGTTGAGTATCTGCTATGGAATTAGTATCTGATAATTTCTTGAAATTTCCTCCATCTCTGTTGTTATATCTTCCTTTTCATTTATGACATTGTTAATTTGGATGCTGTCTCTGTGTTGTCTAGTTAGTTAGCTAAGGATTTCCACTCTCTGTTGATAAAGAACCAGTACCTGCTTTTGTTGATTCTTTGTAAAGTTCTTTTTGTTTCGACTTGGATGATTTCATCCCTGAGTTTGATTATTTCCAGCTGTCTACTCCTCTTTGGTGTGTTTGCTTCTTTTTGTTTGAGAGCTTCCATGTGTGCTGTTAATCTGCTGGTGTATGCTCATTCCAGTTTCTTTTTGAAGGCACTCAGAGCTATGAGTTTTCCTCTTAGCACTGCTTTGTGTCCCATAAGTTTGGTTATGTTGTGTCTTCGTTTTCATTAAATTCTAAAAGTCTTTCATTTCCTTCTTTATTTCTTACCTGACCAAGTTGCCATTGAGGAGATAGATGTTCAAATTCCATGTGTATATGGGCTTCCTGTTTCTGTAGTTATTGAAGATCAGACTTATCCTGTGGTGGTCCAGTGCACTACATGGGATTAACTCAAAATTCATGGATCTGTTGATGTTTGTTTTGTGTCCAAATTATACGGTAGATTTTTGAGAAGGTACCATGTTGAGAAGAAGGTTTATTCTTTTGTTTTAGGGTTAAATCATCTGCAGTTATCTATTAAATCCATTTGTTTCATAACTTCTGTTCATTTCACTGTCTCTCTCTCTATCTCTTTGGTTTCTGTATGCATGATTTGTCCATTGGTTAGAGTGAGATATTGAAGTGCCCCCACTATTATTGTTAGGTTAACTGTGTGCTTTGAGTTTAGTAAAGTTCCTTTTATGAATGTGGGTACACTTGCATTTGGGGCATTGATGTTCAGAATTGAATGTTCTCCTTGGCAGATTTTTCCTGTGAAAAGTATGAAGTGTCCTTCCTTTTCTTTTTTGAAAACTTTTGGTTGTAAGCAGATTTTATTCAATATTGGAATGGCTACTCTAGCTTGTTTCGTGGGATCATTTGCTTGGAAAGTTGTTTTCCAGGTCTTTACCCTGAGGTAGATTCTTTTGTCAGTGAGGTTCGTTTCCTATACGCAGCAAAATGCTTTGTCCTGTTCACATATCCAGTCTGTTAGTCTATATCTTTTTATTGGGGAATTGAGTCTATTGATATTAAGAGTTGTTAGGAAATAGTAATTGTTGTACCCTGTTAGTTTTGTTGTTAGAGGTGGAATTATGTTCTTGTGGGTATCTTCTTTGGGGTTCCTTGGAAGACATTACTCTCTTCTTTTTCTAGGGTGTAGTTTCCCTCCTCCTGTTGGAGTGTTCCATATGTTATCCTTTGTAGGGCTGAATTTTGTAGAAAGATAGTAGCCTGGGCTGCCATCTTTCTTCTCTTAGTGTCTGTATGACATCTGCTGACGATCTTCTTGCTTTCACAGTTTCTGTTGAGAAGTCTGGTGTAATTTTGATAGGTCTGCCTTTATATGTTACTTGACCTCTTAAGCTTACTACTTTTAATAGTCTTTCTTTGTTTTGTGCATTATGTAATGTGAGGAATTTCTGTTCTGGTCCAGTCTGTTTGGAATTTTGTAGGCTTCTTTTATGTTTATGGGCATCTCTTTCTTTAGTTTATGGAAGTTTTCTTCTATAATTTTATTGAAGACATTTGCTCGCCCTCTCTGTCAGGAATCTTTGCTCTATTCTATACATATTATCCTTAAGTTCGTTCTTCTCATTGTGTCTTAGATTAATGTTTTGCAGTTAGGTTTCATTTTTCATTTTTTGATATCTTTGATTGTTATGTTAATATTTTCTATGGTATCTTCTGCACCTTAGATTCTCTCTTCTATCTTTGGTATTCTGTTCGTGGTGTTTGCATCTATGACTCCTGATCTCTTTCCTAGTTTTTCTGTCTTCAGGTTTGTCTCCCTCTGTTTCCTTTATTGTTTCTATATCCATTTTTAATCCTGGATGGTTTTGTTCAGTTCCTTCACCTATTTGGTTGTGTTTCCCTGTAATTCTTTAATGGATTTTTGTGTTTCCTTTTTACCATCTTCTACCTGTTTACTTGTGTACTCCTGTATTCCTTTAACAGAGTTATACATGTCCTTACAGTTCTCTATCATCATAATAAGATTTGATTTTAAATGAGAGTCTTGTTTTTCTGGTTCATTGGGGTATCCAGAGCTTGCTGTGGTGGGAGATCTGGGTTCTGCTGCTAAGTAGCCTTGGTTTCTGTTGCTTCTCCTTGGCTCTTGCCATCTGGTTATCTCTGGTGTTAGTTGGTATTCCTGTCCCTGATTGTGGCTTGTCCCTACTACAAGTCTGTATGTCAGCACTCCTGGGATATCAGTTCCCTCTGGGAGGAATTCTCTCTGTGGCCAGTGTCAATTCTGGGCACAGAGAGAAACCCATGGGATCCTGTCTCATAATACTCCTTGGTTCCTATGATCTGAGGGCTCTGGTCCGGTCCCTCAGAGCAGATTGGAGGTCTTATCTGTGCTCACAGGTTTATCAGAACAACTGGGAGACCAGTTCTCTGTTGGCAGTATTTTAGTAAGGAGAGCTGTGGCACAGGTTCAGCTCTGGGATGGAAAGCAAAAGTGAAACTAGATGTTCATTTTGGGCAGGGAAAATATCCTGTCCATGTTGCAACTTCAGACCTTGCCTGGGATTCCCTTAGTAATCAGCAGTGAGGACAAAGCACAAATCATCAAATCACTTGAGACTAGGTATTCATATTTTATTCTGACCTACAGACCTGACTGTCCTCTTTAGCAGTGAAGTGCTACTATGTTGACTCCTTTCTTTCTCCTGTATTTTAGAGTCATTCAGTGGAGTGCATCTGACATAAGTATTTTTACACTTGATCTTAGCCAAAAGGTCAAGAAGTGATAACTTAGGTAGTTTTAATAATATTTTTGAGTTCACAGTGGAATTTTTTCAACTTCTTCATTTTCTTTGAGATAGGATTAATGTATATCCAGGGTTGTCTGGAAGCAAAATATAGACAGACTCATTTGGAATTTACAGATATGCCTGCTTCTGCATGTTTAATGATAAGATTGTATGTAGTGGGACTCTTGGACCCACCAGTTGTATAGATAATGACAGATGCTTTTCAATATTTTAAGTCATAGGAGTTTTAGCTAGGCAGATTAACAGACAGCTTTCAAGCTCACCACTGTAATACCTCTCACTATGTCCTGGATGTGGTCAACTCTACTTCTCTGCTCATTTTCATGTCTATCCAAAAACCACAGTGTCATGGTAGCAAATCTCCCACCTTTTATTTCTGCTTTGAAGTATCCTTATATCTCCTGGAAGTTTCACTATATCCACTTTCTTCCCAGCTATTGGTAGTCAGATAAACATTAGACCCAAAAGACAAGTGAGGAAGGGCATATGTTCACAAAATATTAAGCCAGTGATGGTCTGCAGAAATAGCAAAACCAAGAAGTGACAACTAAGCCAGCACTTTACTCCCTGAAAGTTTGGCATTCAACAATCTAATAATAGTGACAAAACACCACACAATGTGCCCCAACATAGAAACTTGCCACAAATCTCGATCCTAGTTTTCTTAAGACCTCATGTCTGGGATAGAAGACCATGACAGTAACCTACAAAGTTTGAGTATTTCTGAGACCCTGGCACCTCAGCACCCAGGCACCAACCAGAGATTGTAGCCATCTCCTTACTCCCTACTACATTCCTGAACTGGACATTTGCCATATTTCCCACATAAGGAAATACGACACGCGGCCACATACGCCAAAACATAGTTCTCCATTCTAATGAGGTACCTAGTGGCTCTGAGTGTTTACAAAATTATTTCCTTTCTAGACATTCCATCTAGCAAAAGGTATTTAATCTCTGCTCCACCCAGAGAAGGTAGCATCCACCTATTTTCTAGGGTGAACAAAAATAAATGGTTCATTCAAAAGCCAAATAGTGCCACCAAAAGATTGAAATCAGAAAGTGAGCTCTTTCATAATAGTGTATAACATGAATCTGGAGGTTTCATGAAAAATATACTATTTTACATAGTTTTAGATACTGGAAGATGAAAGAAGTAGATAATTTGTGAAGAAATATATTTCATTCTATGATGGAATTATGTTATATTTCCACATCTGGAAGCCAGAGAAAACAAACTCTCTTGGATCTATAATTAACAAGTTTGCTCTTCAGTATCTTATCAACTACAATTTGTCATAGGTTATTATTTGAAATGAAGAATTCGTTGAAGAACTGTGTGTCCTAAGCAAACACAAGCTTTCAGAATATAAAAGCCATTGCCCTAAAGTTGTAGGTATAATAGTTGTGAGTTCCCCATATGAATGCTCTGATACTTCTATGCAGGATGAATATGCAAAACTACCAACTTGTTTTGGCCATGTTATTTGCCATCAATGAAATAAACCTGAACCCTCATGTTTTACCAAACACGTCTCTGGGATTTGAGATATATAATATCCCACATCTTGAAAGGAACATTCTGAAGAGTGTATTCTATTGGCTCACAGGTTTGAACAAATTTATTCCTAATTACAATTGTAGAAAAAAGACCAAATCAGCTGCTACATTTACTGGAATATCATGGAAAATATCTGAAATGATTGGGAAATTGTTGGATCTTTACAAATTTCCTCAGGTGAATGCAAATGGTGTGATTGGTGGGCAGCCAGGTTTCTTTTCTCAGAATTAGCTGTTTGCAAAATTAAAAGGAGAGATTTTGATTAATTAACATAGAAGAGCAAATACAAAGACAAATATGGACACATTCTGTTCCTTTTTTACTTTCACATAGAGTAAAAAGATGAACAGTACACATGATAATTTAAAACTTTGATACTTTTCAATAATTTTTCTGGAGACACTCGTGGTGAGATGTGACAACAAGAACAATTGACAGAGTATCAACTATATAACTTAAATCAGTTTATAAAGACTAAGACTATTTAAATGGCTATTCTTGTTCTCCTTTTTAAAATACTGTTTTCCTTTCAGATTACATTTGGGCCTTTTGATCCTGCAAAGACTGACACAAATCAGTTTACATCTCTGTACCAGGTAGCCCACAAAGACACAGCTCTGTTCTGTGGTATTGCCTCTTTGATGCTTCATTTCCACTGGACCTGGGTGGGCTTGCTCATCACAGATGACCACAAAAGTGCTCAGTTTCTATCAGATTTTAGAATGGAGCTGGAAAGGAATAAAGCCTGCATAGCTTTTGTGGAAACAGTATCATTTGTAGGAGAAACAACACATCATTCACTAACGTATAATCAGATGCATACACTGGAGTCATCAGCAGATGTGATTGTAATTTATGGGCCCATTCATTTTCTAGTAGCTGTAATAGTAAATACCCATAGAAAGTACAAAATGAATAAAATTTGGGTTATGAATAAAAAATGGATTGGCTCAAAGTTTCACCAATATTCCATGTTAGATTTATCCCATGGGGCTCTCACTTTTTCACCCCATCATGGGGAGATTGTTGGTTTCACAAAGTTTATGCAGGAAGCCACTCCTGTTAAGTACCCAGAAGATATTTTTCTTCACATCTTGTGGTTCAGGTACTTCAATTGCTCACCATTTCATTCTGAAGGTAACATTGTTGAAAACTGCCTGCCCAATGCCTCTTTGGGATTGTTGCCAGGGAGTGCTTTTGAAATGGTCATGACTGAAGAGAGTTACAATGTGTACAATGCTGTGTATGCAGTGGCCCACAGTCTCCATGAGATGAATCTCAATCATATACAAGTTCAACCACAGGCAAATATTGATAGGACTCTGGTATCCCCCTGGCAGGTAATGTGCCTTTCTTTGTATCTTAAATTCACCAACATGACACAGATGCTTTAAAAGCTCTCAGACTAGTAATGTTATATTATTTTTTCCATTCAATAACCTATAAGTCATAGTGCATATTACAGTGCTTAGATATCAATGGACTTTAATGTCTATGTACATGATGAGTGGGCCTGTAGAAGATTCTATTCAACAGACTAATTCTGCTTTTTGTAGAAATAGCAGAGATATTTGTCTTGGTAATTTCTCAGTGGAAAAGCCAAGGTTTTCATTAATGTGCCAATCCCTGAAGAATCTTGATGTCTTAGGGTTGGGAATATTCAGGGGATGCTCCACCATCTCAGAGAAATTGATGGATGTTGGGGTGTAAGATGGATTAGTCTGAAGAAAGGAACTGAAATCAGGATGAAACTCAATAATTAAATTGAAAAGAGTACAAAAAATATAAAAATAAAATCTAGATCCAAATTCTAGAGTAGATTTAGAAAGTAGAATGGGAGTTGCCAAGAAAAGGTGGTTAGAGGGTAAAGACAATGAAAACGTTGTTTAGAAGACACCTCACTTTAGATAAATAAGAATAATTTGTTTTTTCACAGCATGACATACAGTTAGTTGTGATGAGTAGTCATAGTTGTCAATGTGACTGCATCTGCAATCCCAGTCCAAGGGCCAAGCTGCTGGGTCTCCTGGAGTTACCCTGGTTAAGCTGTCTCGAGAGGCATGTGTCATGAGGCTTTGGGGCCTTCGGTCTTTAGATCTAGGGAAATTTTGTGTGATTTTTATTCATAGGAACAATAAGCACTCTCTGAGTCAGTGAAACATACAGGCCAACTGTGTACCTCTGGGTTTCAGAGAAGTCAGCATACATGTAGATCATGACTACCAATTCATGGTAGGCTTTGCATTCTTGTTTGCAAACTGCCATTGTATCCTATGTTGCTAAGTTTATAAAATATTTGATTGTTTGAAATGCATGTGCTCAGTCTTGCAAATAAACAAAAAAAAGAAAAAATCCAGGCTTTCATGTACATTTTACACAAAATATAAACAAAATTGCTCTATGCTATTAGAATATGTATGTGCTTTAAACCAACCCACTCCTGATTATCCACCAAACTCAAGTAATCTCATCTGAAATACTGAGGCTGTGAAAATGTCAGGAAATATAAGGATATACCTAGTTTTTCAAAGAAGTTGAGATCTGTTCACTTCATAGTCCTTGAACATTAGGTAGTACTTGGAATAGTAATAAGATATTTTTTAAAGACATGGCAAATAGGCTCTTTTGCAGTATTGTATAGATTCTTGGAATTATATTTTATCCTATTAGGTAATAGTTATTGAAATAAAGTAGTTTTCAATCTTTTGGAAAAGGATATAAAGTTGTGATTTGTTTGCTGTATTATCATAGATCATTTGGTATTGTTGGCATGGATATTCTATGCAACTGACATTTAAGAAAATAAATTATATTTATTTTCTCCTAAGCTTTCTTTTGTTGTGTTCAATCCCATAGATATTTAAATAAAACAGTGTTAACATCATATATTACTGTCGGGAAATAACTCCTTATTCATAATTACATTATAAATCTTCAAATTCATCATAGAATTTCACATGTCTTTTAGCTTCACCCTTTTCTGAAGAATATCCATGTCAAAAATTCTGTTGGTGACCCTGTGATTCTGGACTGGAAAAGGAAGGCAGATCCAGAGTATGATATCAACAATGTTTGGAACTTTCCATCAGGTCTTTCACTATTAGTGAAAGTGGGTACATTTGTTCCTAGTGCTCCCAAGGGGGAACAGTTGATGATATCGGAATACATGATTAATTGGCCCATAGGATTTACAGAGGTGTGTTACTAATACATATTATATGCTTCTTGATGTAGTAAATCTTGGTTTTTAATACTTACCCCATCAATACACTCATAACTATTATAATTATGAGTTTTACTGATTGCTCATTCTGGAGGATGTGTTTTAAATATTTTAAAATTATCTAATCATCTTGACCATTAAAGAAAGGTTATCAATTATTACTTTCTGACATCATTGTAACAAAAGAGATATCAGGATGTTTATATTAACTTCTAGAGTCATAGGTATTTTTTTCAAAATAACATAAAATGAACTTCCCTGAGGAGAGGAATCTTAGTATAGATAGTATTTCTGACCTTTAATCAATCAAAACCTGTCAAGTATTGTCATGAAACAGGGCATATATATGAGGGACCATTAAAATGGGAGATATTTCCCTAATTTAATTAAAAATGGGCTGAGAAAGAAATTAGTGAAAAATCACCCTTTCCAATAATACCACAAATAATATAAAATATCTTGGTGTAACTCTACCCAAGCAAATCAAAGAAGTGTATGAAAATAAATTCAAGCCCTTGAAGAAATAAATTGAAGAAGATGTGAGAAGATGGAAAGATCTTTCATCCTAATGGATGAATTTGACTAACATAATGAAAATGGGAATTTTTGAGTGTTACCTAAATTCTAGAAATTTAATAAAGGAATCTACAAATATGAAGTAATTCCTATGAAAATTCTCACACAATTATTAACAGACCATCAAAGAGCAATTCTCAACTTCATATCCAAAAACAAAAACCAAGGATAGCTAAAATGAACCTGAACAATAAAAGAACTTCTGGAGAAATCACCATCCTTGCCCTCAAAATGTAATGCTGAATGATGGTACAAAACCTTCATGGGTTTTTTTTATGAAAACAAGGTAGTTGATGGAAAGAAATACAGTGGAATGAAATCAGTTCCCTTTAGTACATTTATGGACATTTGATAGACAGATGAAGAGATCCACAGCCTAACACTGGACAGAGCTGTGGAAGGATTGAGGCTCAGAATAGTTTAGGAACTCCACAGGAAGACCAAGAGTCTAGTAACCTCAAACCTTGGGGGCTCTGACAAAATAATCCACCAATCAAAGACCATAGTGAAATGGACATAGTCCCAACCCCCTGAAAATGTGTAGTAGATGTGCAGCTCAATCTCCATACTAGTGGGGAGACAGCTGAAGTGGAGGCTGTCCTTCAGCTATCTGTGGGATTCACTCCACAACTTACCTGCCTTCCTTGGCCAGAGTGGGAGAGTATGAAGCTAATCCTGTAGAGACATGGTGTGGCAGAGTGGCAGTATATCCAGAGGGCACACAACCTCTTAGCAGAGCAGGGGAGGGGGAGGACAGTCAGGGTGTGGACCGGGAGCAGCAGCATCCTGTATGTAAACTGAATAAAACAGTTAGTGAAAAAATAATCTCACAATGATACATGAAAAATGGAGTGGTGACAGGTGGTCCTCAGTTGTTTAAGAACCATGGATGAGAAATCCATGATTAGCAGGACAGTAAACAGAAATACTGCACATTCTCCATTTTTATTAATTTTCCAGTTTTCTGCTTTAACTCCTGTCCTTATTTCCATTGATGAGAAACATGTCTGTCCTCAATTTGCTTTCGGCATGCTGTTTTATCACAACAGAAACAGTCACAGTCAGTTTTCAGGTGGCCTTTGCTTTTAAGCCTTTGGCCGACACACAACAAACTGAGAGGATGGATGTCCCTTTCATTCTGAAGTCTCATCTTGGAAAAATGGAGGCAAGAAAACCAATGTGAGGAAAGCAGGATTCTCTTCTTAGCATCACAGTTTGAGGGTGAAGTTCATCTTGGCAGGGAATTAGGAAGCAGTGATTTTAGGAAACTGGGCAGATTCTGTCCACATACAGGAATAGGAAAGTGATGGCTGTTGCTGACCAAACCTCATTTCCACTTTGCATTCAATAGCCAAACGGATTAAAACAGCAAGTTCATACATTCTTAAACACAAGTTTTAATGAATACACCTTCTATTATAAAATACATACTTGGGCACTGATTAAGAGCTAAGCATTTTGTATCTTGTATTAATTTTTTTTCAGATCCCTCGGTCTGTCTGCAGTGAGAGCTGCAGTCCTGGATTCAGGAAAGTTGCCCTGAAGGGCAAGCCTCCCTGTTGCTTTGACTGCACTCCTTGCCCAGACAATGCGATTTCCAATGAGACAGGTAAATGACAAGTCTCTCAGAGGATTTTCCATCCTTTCTACCGTGCTATGACATAACTAATGAAAAAAAAGAATTAGACAAGAGAACCACATGGCAAACTCAAGTTCCCATGATTATTTTGTTCCCCCTTCTACTTGGGACTGAAGGATCCACAATTTGGTATTCCTTCTTCTTGATCTTCATTTGTTTTTCCCTTGTATGGTAGGTGTTACAAGATTTTTGCCTAATATCCACTTATCAGTGAGTACTTAAGTTGTGTGTTCTTTTGTGACTTGGTTAACTCACTAAGGATGGTATTTTCCAGTTCCAGCCATTTGAATACAAAATTAAAAGTGGCCATCTCAAATAATTAAGAAATACTCCTTTTTGTATACGTATGACATGTATTTTATACATTCTTTCATTAATGAACATCTGGGTTGTTTCAAGTTCTGACTACTATAAAAAAAAGGTTGCTATGAGCATAGTGAGTATGTGTTCTTCTTACATGTGGAGCATCTTTTGGGCATATTCTCAGGAGGGGTTTCGATGGGTCCTCAGGTAATACTAGTAATACTATCTACAATTATCTGAGAAATTATCAGATTGACTTCAAGAGTGTTTGTACCAGCTTGCAATCCCATGAACAATGGAAGAGTTTACTTATTTCTCCACATCATTGCCAGCATCTGTTATCACCTGAGATTTTGATCTTAGCCATTCTGACTGGTGTAATGTGGAATCTGAGGGTCATTTTGATTTCATTTCCCTCATGACTGAGGATGTTGAGCAATTTGTTAGGTGCTTCTCAGCCATTTGAGATTCCTCATTTGAAAAGTCTTTGTTCAGCTCTGTATTCCATTTTTAATAGTGCTATTTGGTTGTCTGGAGAATTTCTTCTTGAGTTCTTTGAATATTTTGTATATTATCCCTCTATCTGATGTAGGGATGATAAAGATCTCCTGCACAGGTACAAATCAGAAGGATCATGGTTCTTTAGCTGGGTAGGGTATCTGCAGTTTGGTATACCGGGGATCCTGGTTATGCCAGTATTGGGGTGGAATTTGGAATCTCCCCAGGTTTGGAGTCTCCTCTGTGATCCTGGATGTGTCAGAACACCTACAGAGTCACACTATGGCTGGGGTGCATCTTCACTGTGTGGGGATCCAGAGAAGAAGTTCTGCTCCCATCACATGTGTAAATCAGAAGGACAAGTAAAAACTTTATATGATAAAATGTTGGAAGTAACCAACAGCTCACTAATCAGGGTTAGGACACACTCCTAGTGTATTCTTCTTTAGGAGAGGGTCTTTTATATAGGGTGAAAGATATAGATCTATTTTCATTCCTCTACATGCAGACATCCCATTCATTCATCGCTCTTTTTTTAAGATGCTTTCTTTTCTTTATGTGGTATGATTTTGTTTTTTCTTTATCAGAAATTTAAGAGTCTGTAAGTATGTAGCTTTATTGGAGGGTTGATTCCATTGATCAATCTGTTTGTTCCTAGACTAGTATCATGCAGATTTTATTACCATTACTTAAGGTCAGAAATAGGGTTACCTCCAGAAGTTCTATTATAGTTCAGGATTCTTTTAGTGATGCTGGGTTTTTGGGGTTTTTTTGTTTCTTTATTTGTTTGTTTGTTTTTCCATATGACGTTAAGAATTGCTATTTCAAGGTCCATAAAGATTTTTTTGGAATTTTAATGGGAATCAGTTTGAATATATAGATTATTTTGGGTCAGATAATCATTTACATTATGTTAACCTACCATTTCAAGAGCATGGGATAGCTTCCTCAATTTTTTTCATCAGTGATTTCAAGTTCATTTCTTACCTGTCTTTCAAAAGCATAGCTAGAGTTACACAAAAATACTTGTATTATTTGTATATATTGTAAAGTGTTGTGTTTCCCTAATTGCTTTCTCAGCTCATTTATCACTTTTATAATGGAGGGATATTGGGGATTTTAGTTAATTTGTTATTTGGCCATTTTACTGAAGATGTTCATCAGTTGTAGGTGTTCTTCGGTAGAATTTTGGAGTTATTTATGTTTATTATTATATCATCTATCAAAAGCAATATTTTGACTTCTTTCTTTCCAATTGGTATCCATTTGACTTGTTTTACATCTCTGAATGCTCCAGCTAGAACTTCTACTACTGTATTGAATAGATTAGTGAGAGTGGGCAACATTGTCTTGTCCCAGATTTTAGTGGAATTATCTAAGTTTCTGCCCATTTAATTTGATACTGGCTGCTGGCTTTCTGTATTTTCATTTTATAACATTTAGATATGTGTCTTGTACCTCTGATTTCTCCAAGACTTTATAAATGAATTGGTGTCACGTTTTGTTAAAGGTTTCTTTCGGCATTTAATGAGATGATCTTGGGATTATTTTTTCCTTAAGTTTATTTATATGGTAAATCACAAGAAGGATTTTCATGTATTGAACCTTCCTTGTATGCCAGGGATGAAGCCTATTGGTTTACGGTGTATAATGTATTTGATGTGTTCTTGTATTCAGTTTCTGAGTTTTTATTTTTTGTGGGTTTTAATTTTCAATATTTCTATATCAATATGCATAAGTAAAACACGTCTGAAATTCTTTCTTTGTTCAGTCTTTGTGTGATTAGGTTATCAGTATGACAGTGGGCTCATAGAATGAGATTGGCTGTGCTCCTTTGGCATCTATTTTGTGGAGTAATTTGTGTAGCATTGGTATTAGCTCATCTTTGAAAGTCTGATAAAATTCTGAAATAAAACCATCTAGCCCTGGGTATATTTAGTCAAGAGACATTTCATGACTACTTCTCTTTTCTTAAAGTTTTAGAACTATTGATATAGGATACCAGATCTTGATTTACCTTTAGTAAGTGCGGTATTTGTTTAGTTAAGTTTTTCCATTTTTGTGGAGTACATGTTTTGAGGATAGATCTAAGGCTTTTTGTACTTCTTGTCTGTTCTTTGGTCTCACTTTTCATTTCTGATTTTATTTATTTTGATACCATCTCTATGTAGTTAGTTTGCAAATTCTGTCTGTCTTGTTGATTTTCTCAAAGAAGCAGTTCTTGGCTTCATTGATTCATTTTATTCCTTTTGTTCTGATTGATTGATTTCAGCCATGATTTGATTATTTCCTGCTCTTGACTCCCCTTAACTGTGTTTTCTTCTTTTTTCTAGAGCTTTCAGATATATATTTCAATTACTCATATGAGAATTTTGAAATAAATTCTTTATGGACACACTCAGTGCAATGATGCTTCCTGTTAGTGCTATTTTTACTGTTTCCCAAGAATTTGGACATACTTTGCTTTATTTGTTCTGAAATCTAAATTTTTTCTTTGATCCTGATCCAGAGATCATTGAGTAATGAGTTGTTCAATTCTCATGAGTGAGTAGGCTTTCTGGTGTTTCTGTTGTTGTTGAAGTCCACCTTTCCTCCATGGCTCCCTCACAACAAAAGAAGTGTAATTTCAATTTTCTTGTATCTATGAAGGATGATTTGTGTCTGATTATCTGGCTGACTCTGGGGGGAGAAACCAGGAGATGC
Source organism: Apodemus speciosus (assembly GCA_002335545.1). Classification (NCBI taxonomy): domain Eukaryota; kingdom Metazoa; phylum Chordata; class Mammalia; order Rodentia; family Muridae; genus Apodemus; species Apodemus speciosus. The sequence continues at coordinate 48,585 of BDUI01008887.1, forward strand.
TCAGAAGACAATATATTCTCTCGTGTTTGTGTGAAATATTCTCTAGATGTATTTTAAGTCCATTTTATTCAAAATGTCTGTAAGTTTTGTTATTTCTTTCTTTAGTTTCTATCTGAATAACATTTCAGTTGGTTAGAACTGGGTATTTAAATCAACCACTTGAAATGCATGGAGTTTGACATGTTATTTAAGCTTTAACAAGGTTTTATTCCCTATATTCTTTGTTTACATTCTGAATGTTTCCCCTTTCCCAGTTACCCCTTCACCATATGTCCCATAAGTCCTCTTCCCTCCACCCATTCCCCAATCACCCCCCTCCAATTTCTCTGTTCTGGTACTCCCCTACTATACTGGATCAAGTCTTTTCATGACCAGGCCCTTTCCTCCCTTCTTCTTGGGAATCATATGATTAGCTAATTGTGCCTTGAGTATTCAGAGCTTCTGGGCTAATTAATATCCACTTATCAGTGATTGCATTTCATGTGTATTCTTTTGTGATTGGGAGAGCTCACTTAAAGAGACATTTCCCAGTTCCAACAATTTGCCTACAAATTTCATGAATTCATTGTTTTTAATTGCTGAGTAGTATTCCATTGTATATATATACCACATTTTCTTTATCCATTCCTCCATTAAGGGGCATCTGGGTTCATACCAACTTCTGGCTATTATACACAAGGCTGCTATGAATATAGTGGAGCATGTGCCCTTATTGTCTGCAGGAGAATCCTCTTGGTATATGCCCAGGAGTGGTATGGCAGGGTCCTCTGGAAGTGTCATGCCCAATTTTCTGAGGAACCGTCAGACTGATTTCCATAGTGGTTGTACCAGCTTGCAATCCCACCAGCAGTAGAGGAGTGTTCCTCCTTCTCCACACCCTTGCCAACACCTGCTGTCTCTTGAGTGTTTAAACTTAGTCATTCTGACTGGTGTGAGGTAAAATCTCAGGGTTGGTTTGATTTGCATTTCCCTAATGACTAATGATGTTGAACATTTCTTAAGGTGCTTCTAAGCCATCCGAATTTCCTCAGGGGAAAATTCTTTGTTTAGATTTGTACCCCATTTTTAATAGGGTCATTTGGTTCTCTGGGGTTTAACTTCTTGAGTTCTTTGTCTGTATTGGATATTAAACCTCTGTTGGATATGGGGTTGGTTAAGATGTTTTCTCAATTTGTTGGTTGCTGTTTTGTCCTTCTGATAGTGTCATTTGCCTTACAGAAACTTTGTAATTTTATGAGGTCCCATTTGTCAATTCTTGATCTTAGAGCATAAGCTATTGGTGTTCTGTTCAGGA
>BDUI01008888.1:15113-27285 GCA_002335545.1 Apodemus speciosus
ACTGATTATTTCAAGACAGAGCTTCCCTGTATACTATACTACTGGCAGTCTTGGAATTCTATGGCACTAAGCTGTTCTTAGACACATAGAGATCCACCTTCCTATAACCACACCCAGTGTACAATATTTGTTATGTAATTACATCTTAGGTATTATCTTAATTTTCTAGTATTTTATTTAATAATGTCTGCTAAGACAGCAGAAGAGTTTACACGTACAATACATAAGAAAAGCCAAAAACCTATATTAGCAAGTGTATCTATAAATTCCAATTAAGTAGTTCTTGTAATTTCCTCTCTTTTCTTTTTTCAAACAGTTTCATATAGACAAAGCATAAATCAAATCTATGATTGTCTGGCTTCAACATCTTGGCTATAATTTAGTGGCAGGAATGAACATTTGGCTTCTGACAGGCAAGAATACCAACTCGGCAACTTCTCCAGGGCAATAAGTGATACTTTGATAATATAAATGACCCTTTGGTCCTTATTTCATCTATGRCATTTGCTTCATTATTTGTCTTCTCTAAGGCTTCTGCTCTTGAGCTCATGATATAACAYGAATACAGGCAAATAATTTCTCCTTTTCTCATAAAAACAGTCCTGACCGTATTCCTCTGACAGAGTTGAGCTCTGATGTCTTTCCATTCATTGCTCCATACTGAACACAGGACATTTGATATGGCATTAAGACTGAGCTGGATTTTCCTTGTTTCCCTATTAAAAGGTAATTTGTGAATAAAAAGCAATTAGTAAGTGTGTATATAGGTAGAAGTGAGTGAGAGAGACCATGGGTATTTGTGACACTTAATTAACTATATTCTCTCTTTGCAGGCATCCAGGGTGAGGTAAAGGAGGTAGAGGAAGGGGGAGGCTTAGCACAAYATGGAAATTCCCTAAAAATCTCCTGTGCCACTTCGGGCTTCCCTTTCTATGAYTACTGGATAGAATGGATGCACCTGTCTCCACAAAAGGGGCTGGAATGGGATGTTCAAATTGTATCAAACAACTCATACTTATGCAATGTACTAGGTAGTCTGTGAAAGGCTGATTCATCATCTCAAGAGATGATTCCAAAAGCAGTACCTACCTGCAGATGTACAACTTAAGGGAAGAAAATGGCATTTATTACTGTGCATACAGACACAATGAGGGACCATCTGTTTGAACCCAGACAGAAGCCTTCCTTTAGGAGTTCTCAGAATCAGCATAAGGAACAAATCACATATAAAGAATGGGGACAGAGTAGCAATAGGAGCAAACAAAACTAAGCTACATCTGCATCTGGGATATCAGCTTTTACTTATACTGGATTCTAGATTTCTGGTCTTTGACATCTGTGAAAAAATGGAGCTTTGTTTTGCCACAGTTTAAAATATGTAAGCCTGAGTCTAACACGAACTACATTCAAAAACAATTACCTCTGATTGCAGAAATTATTCTATTGAGGTCACAAGAAATAAATGCTTAAGAAAGTCCAAAGTTATTGGTTGTGCTTCTCCATCAGGCAATTTAGGGTAAGTTCTAGTTTTATTATGGTTAGAACAGTGTTTTTGATTAGGGGAACCAAAAGAAAGGTCTTCTTACACTCATGAACACATAAATCTAATAAATCACAAATCTTTYGAATATCCCTGAGAACAATGCACATCAGGAACAGATCTGAAAAAAAACTGTAACTTATTCAGGTAAGTAAACTATAACTTTTATTATATCTCCTCTTGTTTTTCCTTCATCTAACTTCTGACATTTGTTCTAAGCATAGACATGAGTAATATTAAACTGAACTGAGGCTCAGAATGTACCTATGTGGCTACTAGGACAAGGTTATCAGTGAAGGAATCAAGCAGATATTTTTAATRAAGGACTGATCTCAGGTATGTTGAAGGCAAAACTTTATGGGAGATGTGTTTGATATCCTGGCCAGAGACAAGGGGCATCTGAGAGAGCCCAGAGTAGGCATAACCCTGAGCCATGTGAGGAGAGGGAGGCAGAGAGAAGAGAAGAGAGACAGGAACCAGTGAAGCACCAGGATGCCCATTCAAAGGACAGATGAAAGTGACCATGTTAAGAAAATATATGGAATATATTCAGATGCAAGTTTGGGTTGAGGTAAGCCCAGACTCTGGGCTTGAAAATTATGGGTATGGGTTGGGATATGCCAGCCAGAAGGACCCAGTATCAGGATAGGGCTGCTGGCCGCAAGGAAAACCTGGAGGCTTGGATCCAYTTTGCTACATTAAAAAGGCACCTCAGACACTTTTCCAGGTTTGAAACCTAACATTTGGGAAATGGGAATTCCAAATTTTGCTGATTCCTTCACATGTCTATTGTCAGATATGATTAGAAAACAAAAGTAGGACATGGTTAATCAGTGCCTCTGTCTCCTACATCGAAATACTCTGTGAAAGAACTCACCATGCTCAGTTCCACGATCTCAACTCACACAAGGAATGTGAAAGACGAACTTCCTGCTGAGGAGTGAACTCGATGGCTCATTACCCAGGTCTATTTAGTCATTTTGTCCTTCTTCCTGATTATTAATTTTCATCAACTGAATCTTGCTTCCACACATTCATGTCTTGGGTGTGGACCTCTACTGAGAGCCCTCRCATTAACTCTAACCTGATGGCAAAAGAGAAAATAACTTCTTTTTCCTCTATAAACTCATTATCGATAGAAAATAATTATTTTCATTGAATAAGGATTTATGAGAGAAAGGCTTTATCTCACATAATTTGATCAAATGACCTTTTGTTCCTACAATATTATTATAGAAAATAAGAAAATCCATTCACTAATGGTACATGTCTATTATGAAATAACTAACTAATTCAAAGTAGTACAGTATTTTTAAAGTAGTAACAATATTAAAGGAATAGACATTACAAAAAAAAAACACTTGTTATAAATGCATATTTTATTTCTCTGGTAAAAATAAGTAAAAACCTCAAATGGTGACATTTACAGACAGCAAGTCAAGGAGTCCATGTGTGTACAATAAAGGAAAAGTATACCAGTAGAAAGGTATGGAATACAGAGCTCATTTTACTTTTAAAAGTTTTGTTTGTGAATAGAAAGGGTTGTGTTCATAATAACCTCTTTGTAGTCTTTCCTCCCACTACATCTCCTGCCAAACCCTTCACTTTCTTTGCTATTGCTCTTCCTATTTCCATGCCTTCTTATCTGCATGTAATCACAACCTGTGAGTACTTACGGTTGTGATGTCATTGTCATATCTATAAGGCAGCACCACCTAGAATTTTCTCCATATTCTGACTCTTACCAATTGTTCACTTTATTATTCAAAAGCTTCATATTCAATGGAAGAGGGCCTATCAATGTTTGAAATAGTCCTTAGCACTCAAAAATCAACTATTCTCAACTCTTCAGCAGGTTGTGAGTCTCTGCATTCATCAATCCTGCTTGAAAGGAAAAGAACACACTATGACAAAAACTGAGAAAAATACAATGAATATAATCCTAAATACTTAGAATGGAATTTTAACCCATGTCCATTTGGCAAAATCACCTCTGATTCTTACCAAGGGCCTATTACCTCGAACCATAGGTTTTTGACTAATTGTATAATACCAGGCACTCAAGCCTAGTGGTTACTACTTGACAAACTCATGGTAAGGTTCTATTGTTCTTTTTTATAATTATTTTATTTATTTACATTACAAATGCTTCCCCCTTCACAGTACCCCGGCCAAGTGTTTTTCAACCCCTTACCAATCTCATTTGCCTCTGAGAGCATGTGCCCCCAACCAACCACCCATCACCTACCTGAAACCCTAACCCACATATATACATCGTCCTCCTTCTACAAACTCCAAACCTTCATTGTGTGTCCCTGGGATATCAAGTCTGTACATGGTTAGCTGTATCCTCTCCCAGTAAGGCCAGACAAGTCAATTCTCTATTACATATGTCTTGCTGTGCATGAACCAGGCCAAATATATTTTTGGTAAGCTCCTAGTGGACAAAGTGAGTTGACACTGTTGATCTTCCTATAGGATTGCCATCTACTCCAAGTCTCTCAATCCTTACCCTAACTCTTCCATGGTGGTCCTTGACCTCAGTCCAATCATTGGCTCTAAATATCTGCATCTTTCTTAGTGAGGTACTGATAGAGCTTCTCATTGGACAGCCATGCTAAGCTCCTTTTTGTAATCACAACTTGGCCGCAGTCATAGTGTCAGGGTTTGGGACCCACCCATAAGATATGTCCCAATTTATTCCAGTCACTGGATGTTCTTTCCTTCAGCCTTTGCCACAGTCTTGTCCTTGTATTTCTTTTGGACAGGAACAATTCTGGGTCAAACAATTTGAAGGTATGTTGGTTTCCATATCCCTCCACTTTGGACCTCTCTATGGGAGGTGGTCTCTTCAGGTTCCATCTACCCACTATTGGGGATTTTTGCTAAGATCATCCCCATTGAGTCCTTAGAGCTTCTCATGTCCCAAATCTCTTTCTCCATGTCCCCCAACAACAACAGCTGCATATTTGATTTCATCCTTCTGTCCCTCTGGGCTTCTCTCCTGTCTTCATCCACACCCAATCCTATGTTCCTTCTGCTTTTTCACCCAGTTTCATCCCTCCCTCCAACTCCCTGAGTTTTTGTTCCACCTTCTAAGTGGCATTGAACCATGCTCACTTTGGCCTTCATTATTTTTATACTTCTCACTGTTTGTGGGTTTTAGCATGGGTATTCTGTCCTTTTTGGCTAATATCCACTTATCAGTACATACATACCATGAATGTTATTTTGGGTCTGGGTTATGGAATGATAATTTCTAGTTCCATTAATTTGCTTGTAATATTCATGTTACCCTAGTTTTTAATAGACAAGTAGTATTCATTATATAAATGAACCTCATCTTTATATTCATTCTTGTGTTGAGTGACATCTTTATTGTTTATAGCTTTTGGCTATTACAAATAATGTTGCTATGAACATTGTGGATCAGGTGTCCTCATAGTATTTTTTAACATCTGTTGGGCATAAACTGTTCTACTCTGGTGACAAAACTTCTATATCTAACTGAACCCAGAGAAGCAGAGTTGGTGCCTAACTAGAGCTTTCAACCCTACAGACTTCATTCATAGTACTTAAACATAATCTGCATGATACCAGAAGATAAACCTAAATACTGACCCAGCTAAAACTACTTCAATTTGTAAGGCTGGATTCTCAGGGACGGTCTCATTGCCTGCCCCCACAATGACACACTTCCTCCTATAAGGACACACATATGCCAACAAGTACACACCTTCTAATAGTGCCCATCTCTGGGCCAAACATATTCAAAGCACAACAGGGAACAATATGAGAATCTATGTGTTGAGCATCCCTGTCCTAAATAAAAGATACCATCACATAGTAGCATCCTCGTTCTCTGTATCTTTCAATCTTTACATGAACTCTTCCAAAATTTTCTATGCACATTTTATTTAAGGATTGTATTTAAGATGTATCAAATTTTGTTGGGCATTCAAGAGTCACTTGTTCTCTACATGTTTCCCTGATGTGCATATCTGTGCTAGTCCCCAACTGCAACTAAAAAACAAAAGCTTCATTGATAAGGGCATTCAGGATTTTATCTAAGGCTATAAAGAACAGGTTTTAAAATACAGATAAAAATCATATTTGTGTTTTGCAGGGGTGACAACATAGTAGTTTGAAGTGTTATTTTCTGGGCTGCTATTTAATTTTCTGCATTGTTATTATGCACAGGACCTTTTATTTGAGTATCCAACCAATCTGTGATTATATTTCAGACTAATGTTATAAGATTGAACCATGTTGAAAAATTCTCAGATATCCAAGAACTTAATTACAAATACCTCAGTGATCTAGATGCACATGCTACAGTTCTGCTAGAGGATCAAAGCAATAAGATAACACTTACCTATAAAGAAACATCTTGCTCACCTGCTCAGGAGAAAAGATCCTTCTTTCAGAAGTTGGAGACAAACACAGAGAATCATAACTGGAAAATATTCTGAAAGTGAGAATCCTTGGAATACTCATTACTAAGTAGATTCTCTCTATAAATTCTCTCCCTTCAGGGCTCATAGAATCCAGCAAAGTTTGAGACAGTAAGACAATAATATTCCCAAGGGCCCTGGTATATCAAGAGGAAAAAAGAGCATCTACACAAATAAGACTTAAGGCACATATGATCAGAGAGACTGTGACAACCTTCACAAGATCAGGGCATTCTAGTGCCAAGAGTAGAAGTGAATATAATCCACTGTCCCTCAACCAGAATTCTCTCCAACTGACAACTAAAAGAAAGGAAAACTAATTTTTCCAACACAATCAACCTGGTTATACAAACTGTAGTTACCTTAACATAACACTGGAAGCACTGAATCAAATTGAAGAGACAGTGGGAAATCACTTAGAACACATGGATACCTGGGAGATATTCCTGAAGTGAACACTGATGGCCCAGGTTCTAAAAACTGACTAGTGATAAATGGGAACTAATGAAACTAAAACAATTTCTATAAGGCAAAGGATACAGTGAATAGGAAAAAAACATATCTTACAAATTGGGAGAAGTACTTCACTAACTATACATTTTAGGGCTAATATCCAAAATAGGTAAAGAATTCAAGAAGTTGGACTCCAAAAGACAAAATAACCTAATTAGAAAATGGAGTACAGAGCTAAACAGAGAATTCTCAACAAAGGAATCTGTAATAGCCAAGAAACCCTTAACATTTTTCTCAGCATCCCTAAGTCATCATGGAAGTGAAAATCAAAGAAAAACCTCAGAATTCAAATTATACTAATTACAATGGCAAAGATTAAAAAGTCAAGAAAGAGCATATTGTAAGGATTTGAAGAAAGGTGAACACTACTCCATAGCAGGTTGGGTTTTGCACCGGTGTGCAAAATTCTCAAAATCAACCTGGTGGTCCATAAGTAATTTGTAAATAGTACTACCAGAAAATCCAGCTATATTATTCTGCAATATCACAAGGACAAGTGTTCCACTATGATCTTAGCATCCTGATTCATAATAGTCAAAACTATTCTCAGATTAAGAATGGGCAGAAAACATGTATTTCCTTTACACTGTGGAGTGCTATTCTGGTATTGAAAATGAAGATATAATTAATTTTGCTATCAATATAAGGAATTGGAAAATACATCCTGTTTGGTAACCCAAACCAGAAATGAATTGCATGATATGTAGTCACTGAAACCTGGAAATCAGCCAAAAAGCCAGGTCTACACTACATCAACAGTATCTAGCAAACATACACCTAAATATTTTTATTAAGCCTCCTATTTTGTTTGCCACAAAAAAAATCACCTGTGATTGTGTCATCTACATAGCAAGGTCAGAAAAATATGGAAGACATGTTTTTGATGAATGATTTAAAAATTATTAGAAAATTATAAATTTGGAAATTTCACCTGCCACAGGTTCAAGTCATAGAGTGGTTTTGAGACAGAGACTTTATGGCTGATATAGAATGTGATGGAGGCTACCATGATGCTCTGACTATAATGGAAGGAGCTCTGTCATGCTATAGGGGCACATTCATACAGCAGGGGGTGCCAAATTCTCATTGCTTCATTTATCATTGAGCAGGTGCACAGAAGTCCAGAAAGACCTTCCTCTCAGATCAGCCCTTCTTCTTCCTTCTCAGTATGAAGAAAAAACTGCCAATGTGACTAGCTATTTTTGTCTTCCTTTGTCTAAAAGCATGTGTGCTATCAGAACATGGATAGTGCAGTCAAAAGTCTAGTCTAACCCTCAACACAGTTGTCCATTTTTAGTCTATTGCCTCTCTTACTCCCACTCTTTTTGTCCTGCACCCTCCATTGTAATTATCTATCCTTAGTTCACACTATCAACACAGAATCCAATCCACATTAAACACCACTGTTTTACTTTAACTCAAATACAGGACACCTTGGTTATCACTCCTATTCATAATTCTACTTATGATGACTRTATATTATTTTTCACTCTGTACTGTTGCCTTTGCTGTCTCATTAGGAGCACTGGTTGCAATGTATTAAATGTAGAAAATAAGTCAAATTATATTCCTTAAATGATTGGTAGTCTTATTAGGTTGGGAGTATAAAAAAGCAGAAATAGTACTAAAATTAGAAAGGGTCTTCTGTGGGATTTCTAAATACCTGAAACTGTGCTGTAGTTTCTTTATGTTAAAACATAGTATCTTCAGTTTCAAAACTACGTGAAATAAATGCAGCGATTTTATTTTAATCTGTAATATTTTCACATATTTTGATTTACTATAAAACTGTTCTTTTCAAATACTTATTATTTTAATAATGTGTATATGTATTTGTGTAGGAACACCCTCATTGAAGCAGAGGGAGTGGGGATGGGATACAGGCTTTCCAGTGAGGTAGGGAGACTGGGGAACTGGATTACATTTGAAATGTAAATAAATAAAATATACAATATAAAGAAATGCATTGTACATTCATAAATTTAATCAGGAAAGGTCAGTTCCTGGATCAAAGAATGCAGAGAACTGTAAGAGTTCAGGAAGAGATTCCTTTTTGATACTGTTTGTAAGGAAGTATTGATGCTAAGGTCTCAGGTTGCAGAAGGCAGTATCCACTAGAAAGGATGAAGTCACTGAGTATGTGCACAGAGCAGGGCAGCTACCTAATGAGTGGTTGCCATAGGCAACAGTTACCCTGCTACATGTATAAGGTTCAGAAATAAGCCACGATACTGTGAGGTGTATGGATAAGAATATCAGAGTATAAACACAGTTCAAGTAGAGGACTTGAAGTACTGCATCTTCAGCATGAAGTCATAAAAACAGCAGATACTGTAAGGCATAGGCTCAGCTACCTAGGGTCAGGTATCTGTGTAAATTTGATTGTGTATCCGGTTTAGTTCAATATTACTTAGGTTTCCCAGTCATATGCAAATCTATACAAGATTTTAGAGTAGAAATCTGAGGCTCACCTCACATACCAGGAAGAGAGTTCCCAGTTAGCCTCAAGGAAGCACTGAGCTCCAGTCTTAGACATCATGGATTGGATGTGGAACTTGCTATTTCTCATGGCAGCAGCCCAAAGTAAGACATCAGAAACAAATGCTGCACTGGGAACTGAGACACTTCCATGAAAATTCACATCCCTTTGTTTTCTTCACAGGTGTCCTAGCACAGATACAGTTGGTGCAGTCTGGATCTGAGCTGAAACAGCCTGGAGAGATGGCGAAGATATCCTGCAAGGCTTCTGGGTATACCTTCACAAGCTATGCAATGAACTGGGTGAAACAGGCTCCAGGAAAAGTGGATAGGATGGATCAACACCAATACTGGCAAGCCAACATATGCTGAAGACTTCAAGGAACGGTTTGCCTTCTCTTTGGAAACCTCTGCCAGCACTGCATATTTGCAGATCAGCAGCCGGAAGAATGAGGACACAGCTATGTATTACTGTGGAAGACACAGTGTGCAAACCACATCCTGAGGGTGTCAGAAATCTTTAGGTGAAGGTGATTCAGATATGACCAGACAGAAACAGATTAAAAACCATTATCTTTATTTTGGACAACAAATGTGAGATTATTGACAGCAGATAGAAAATTCACGTATGGTCAGCCATGGAATATTCTCAGTGCGGTTGTGACAGGAGAGTTTTATGAAAAGCAGAAGAACCATTTCATAGTATCTTTAATTTTGGATATAAATACTGATAATAAGACAAATACCAATATACATATACTAAAGTGTCAACAAACAATTCTGAAAATGGTTCCTAAAAAACAGTAAGAATAGACTCTATCCTGTCTTAGAGAAGATGAAAAATCCAGGCTTATACAGGCTTATAATAGAGGTTAAATAACAGAGAACATAGCTGTGGTGAAAAATTTGGCCTATATGCTGCTACTAGAGACAAAAGCTGTCCACAGACAACCATGCATACAGTAGTTCTGTTTACTTGTCTCACAATAAATGTATTTGCAGATAAGTAACACACATTTCACAAGAAGTGAATTTTTGCAGGTGCTCAATGGTATATTACAATTAAATGTAAAAACAAAAATGTGAGTTTTTGTAAAAATTATCACTGGACAAATTATAAGACAATTTTAAGGAAAAGTTAAGATTTTAGAAGATATTCTTGCAGTAGCAAACATTATTTTTCAGTCTTGAATCTGAATTCTCAGATCTTGGAAATGGCTGTCAAGATCCAAGATCTCTGGTCTCAGCCAAGGCTTCATTCATATTAACTGAACAGTTTTATTTGCAATCTCAGTGATTATTAATTTCTTCCTAGTTTTTTGTCCATATGAGTTTATTTATAGGAAAATTCCATCTAGATGTGTTATTGTTCATTTATTTTGGTTTCATATGTTCAAGTTACAAGTTTAGTATTTGCCTCCAGATAAGCCTGTTCCTGTTTTGAAATTTTACAAAACACAGAATCACTAATTCTTTGTCTATTTTCAATCTTCTCTATATTGATGTATTTTGTTATAGAAAATTTCTAAGATATTGACACAGAAACATTCCATTCCATTTCAACTCCCTGTAGRTCTCTATCTTGTAATCTGTGGAAATCTTGTGATAAATGCTGAAACCTCAATATATGAGACAGCAGATCAGTTATCTGAAGGACATTATTTCTCCAAAGGAAAATTTCTACTAATAGTGATGGCATTTATTTGCAAAACATTCAGTATGTATCTTGATAGCCAATGATCATTAGCCTTCTCCTTCCACTGTAGTGTTTTTTTTTTTTTCTATTAACTTCAACTACATCGAAGGTCAAAATAAACTGTGAGGAATTTGAAATAAATAATAGTTTAGAGCTCAAAATCAGACTGCAGAGATCCTTGGGCCTGAAATAAGCCCTTCCAGACATCTATATTTGTTCCCAAATACAGGATCATGCAACTCAATGTTCTCTGACTAGTGGAGACAGGTATAATTGGCCTTGTAACACTCAGGATTTTTTAGGAAGCCAGGATGGCAGGAGACTGTTTCAAAAATACTAGGATAATAAATCACAGAAACAAATTAATCAGTAGTACATGACATAATTATGCATGTTAACTTGATTTTAACAGTTATTCTTTTTTTAAAATTATTTATATATTTTTTTACAGTTCAGTAGTTACACACATCCTGGTCCACCCTTCCATAGTTCCTCATCCCCTTCCTCCTTACCCATGTCTCCAAGTAAATGTTTTTCACCACCACTGGCCCAGCCAGGCTTCTGGATTCCCTGAGGCCTCAAGTCTCTTGAGGATTAAGCATTTCTTCCACCACTGAGGCCATACCAGGAATTCCTCTGCTGAATATATGCTGGGGCCCTCATATCAGCTGGCATAGGATGCCCGCTTTGTGCCCCAGTGTCACTCAGATGTCAGAGGTCCAGATTAGTTGAGACTGCTAGTTTTCCTATGGGGTCACCCTCCTCCTCAACTTCCAGCCTTTGCATAATTCAACCACAGGGGTTACTGGCTTCAGTCCATTGGTTGAGTGTAAGTATCTGCTTGAGAGTAGTTCAGTTGCTTGTTGGGCATTTCAGAGGACAGACATGATAGTCTCCAGTCTATAAGCACAACATAACATTAATAATAGTTTCAGGCCTTGGAATCTCYCCTTGAGCTGAATCCCAAGTTGGGTCAGTCACTACAACTCCTTTCCCTTAGGACCCTCTTCATTTTTATTCCTTCACTTTTTTTAGACAGAAATATTACTGGGTCAGTGTTTTTGAATGTGGTATGGCAACCCCATCTCTCCACTTGATGTCCTCACTGTCTAATGAAGGTGGAATCTGCAAGTGCTTTTGAGTCCTGAGATTCTCTCACTTCCCACGTCTCTAGTAATTTTTTTTTATTGGATATATTCTTTATTTACATTTCATTGCCCTTTTCCTGGTCCCCCGCCCCCAAAGGTCCCACATGCCCTTTTCCTTCTCCCTGTTCCCCCATCCCACCACTTCCCACTTCCCGGTTCTGGTATTCCCCTACACTAATTTATTGAGCCTTTCCAGAACCCGGGTCCACTCCTTCCTTCTTGTCAGGCATCATTTGGTATGTGGATTGTGTCTTTGGTGTTCCAAGGTTCTAGGCTAATATCCACTTATCAGTGAGTGCATACCATGGGTATTCTTTTGAGACTGGGTTACATCATTTAGTTT
>BDUI01008888.1:36117-56994 GCA_002335545.1 Apodemus speciosus
TTTTTATAGTTTAATTTACTTGAAGCTTTTTTGTAATTTATTAAATATTTTATTTCCATCAAAATATTTTCTGACCCTTTCCTGTCAACCCCCACTGAGTTATTTTCCTGCTTCTCCTGTTCTGAGAGTTTCCCCCTTGGTATATCTTCAACCTGGGGCATCAAGTATCTACAGAATTAGGTGCATCCATTCCTAATGAAGTCAGACAAGGTCCTCTGCTATACATGTGCCTGGGGACTCAGAATATCTGATATTTGCTTTTTTGTTGTAAGCTTAGTTTCTGAGTGATCCAAGAAATCCAGGTTAGTTGACAATGTTGGTCTTGCTATAGGTTTTCCTTTCCCTTCAGTTTTGTCAATTCTTCCCTTTATTCTTCTTTAGGGGTTCCTGTCCTCTGTACAATTCTTGTCTATGAGAATCAGTTTCCATCATCCTCTGGTAGAGTGTCTTAAAGAATGGCAGGAAAGAACAACCAAACAGGTGAAAGGATTGAACTAAATAACCCAGGAATTTAAAAATGGAAGTAGAAACAATAAAGAAATCACAAAGGGAGACAACTCTGGAATTATAAAATCTAGGAAAGAGATAAGGAGTCATAGATGCAAGCATCACCAATAGAATACATGTGATAGAAGATGGAATATCAGGTGCAAAAGATACAATAGAAAACATTGGCACAACAGACAAAGAAAGTGCAAAATGCAAAAAGCTTCTAAACAAAAACATTCAGGCAATCCAGGACACAATGAGAAGACCAAACCTAAGGATAATATGTATTGAAGAGAGGTAAGTGCCTAACTTAAAGGGCCCATAAATATCTTCAATTAAGTTATAGAAGAAAACTTCCCTAACCTAAAGTAAGAGATGCCTATGAACAAACAAGAAGCCTACAGAACTCCACCAGAAAAGAAATTCCTCCAATCACATAATAATTAAAACACCAAATGCAAAAGACAAAAAAGAATATTAAAAGCAGTAAGGGAAAAAGGTCAAGTGACATATAAAGAAGACCTTTCAGAATTATACCAGACTTGTCACCAGAGACTATTAAAGCCATAGGATCCTGGGCTGATGCCATACAGACCTGAAGAGAACATTAATGCCAGTCTAGTCTACTATACCCAGCAAGTCTCTCAATTACCATAGATGGAGAAACCAAGATTTATCATGACAAAAACAAATTTATACAATATATTTCCACAAATCCAGCCCTTCAAAGGATAATAGATGGAAACCTCCAACACAAGGAGGAAAACTACACCCTAGAAAAAGGAAGAAAACAATTTTCTTTTAATAAACCAAAATGAAGATAGCCACATAAACATAATTCCACCTCTAAAAACTAAAATAACAGGGAGCAACAATCTCTTTTCTTTAATATCTCTCAATGTCAATGGAATTAATTCTCCAATAAAAGACATGGCCTAACTGACAGGATAAGTAAACAGGACCCAATATTTTGCTGGATACAAGAAAGACATTTTAGTAACAAAGACAGACACTGTCACACAGTAAATGACAAAAAGCCATTTTCCAAGCAAATGGTCCCCAGAAACAAGCAGGAGTACCCATTCTAATATCAAATAAAATCAACTATCAACCTAAAGTTGTCAAAAAAGGAAGGATACATCATACTTATTAAAGGAAAAACCTACAAAGAAGAACTTTCAATTCTGAACATCAATGCTCCATATGCAAGGGCACCCACATTCATAAAATCAACTTTATTAAAGTTCAAAGAACACATTCCACCTCACGAAATAATAGTGGAAGACTTCAATATCCCATTTTCATCAATGAACAGATCATGGAAAAGGAAATTAAATAAGGATACAGAGAAACTGACAACAGTTATGAACCAAATGTAATTAACAGATATCTATAAAACATTTTATCTCAAAACAAAGAATATAACTTCTTCTCATCCCCTTCTGGTACATTTTCCAAAAATTAATCAGTTATAAAAGAGGCCTCAACAGATACAAGAAGATAGAAATAATCCCATGAATCCAAGAAGACCACCATGGACTAAGGCTGGTCTTAAATAACATCATCATCATCATCATCATCATCATCATCATCATCATCATCATCATCATCATCATCAACAACAACAACAAAAAGACACACATGTGCTGAACAACACTCTACTCAATGATAACATGATCAAGGATGAAATAAAGAAAGAAATTAAAAACTTTTTTCAGAATTTAATTAAAATAAGCCGCAATTTAACAAAACTTATGGAAAAGAATGAAAGCAGTGCTAAAAGGAAAACTCTTAGCTCTGAGTGCCTCCAAAATTAAACTGGGGAGAACATATACTAACAGCTTAACAGCACATCAGAAAGCTATAGAACAAAAAGAAGCAAATGCTCCCAAGAGGAGTAGACAGTAGGAATTAATCAAAATCAGGGCTGAAATCAATCAAATGGAAACAAAAATAAGTATACAGAGAATCAAGAAAACCAAAGTTGGCTCTTTGAGAAAATCAACAAGATTGATAAACCCTTAGCCATACAAATCAGACTCACAGGAACAGTATCCAGTCAACAAAATCAGAAGTGAAAAGTGAAACATCAACAAAAATTGAGAAATTCCCCCCCAAAAATACAATCATCAGATCCTATGACAAAAGCCTATACTCAACAAAATTGGAAAATCAGGATATAATAGATCATTTTCTAGACAGATACCAGACACATAAATTAAATCAGGATCATATAAATGATATAAACTGTCTCATAACCTCTAAATAAATAGAACCAGTAATTAATGATATTGCAACCCAAAAAATGGCCATGACCAGATAGGTTTAGTGCAGAGTTCTATCGAGCCTTCAAAGAAAACCTAATACCAATATTCTTCAAATTATTCCACAAAATGGAAGCAGAAGTAGGATTAACCAATTCATTCTATGAAGTCACAATTACTCTGATACCTAAAGCATACACACAAAAAAAGAAAAAAAAGAAACAGAACTTCAGACCAAGTTACCTTATGAAATAGATGCAAATAAATTCAATGTAATTCTCACAAACTGATCCAGTCTCCAAAAACGCTATATCATAAAGCCATAACAATAAAAATGAGCCTTGTCATGCAAAATTGCACTTAAACATAAAAGGAAAATAAACAGCTGAGAACAAGTGTTGATCATCTCTCTTTGAGGACTGTTGGGTGTCCTGCAAATGCCTTCTTCTCCTGGCCACTGTCTATCTATCACCTCTGCATCATGACTGGGGATTTCCTTGGGGCATGCTTTCTGCCTGTGCCTCATGTCATGCCTGCCATGATGGACTGCATCCTCAGGAGCAATAAGCTAAATTAAATCCTCATGTAAGAAGCCTTTTTTGTTAGAGAATTGCCATTATGTTCCTAAAATGATCCTCAGCTTGAGTTTTTGATGCTTCTTTTTAATTAGATTCTGACGATTTCTATTGAGAATTCCACAGGGAAGACAGTGTGTCATATCTGGGATATGTGGTATTGACTTGTACCAGAAGGCTACTATTCCCTCTGACCACTTGATGAAACATTATCTGCCTTGCTCTTTCAGTATGGAATCACATTCTTACTTCATTATTGTCCTGTAGAAGATGCTTTGAGCCAATATAAATATCCTGCTTTTCTCACCTAAAAGTTTTAGCATTCACTCATGAATTCTGCCTGAAATGAGTATTAAGGAATTCATTACATATATGCTCAAGGAGTAAGAGCTTTATCTTAGGTTGGGCTAACACTCTCTTTATAGAGCAGGCAGCCTCAAAGATGAGATTTTCTCACTTCAGTCTTCTGCTTTTAGTTTTGGGCCTCCATGCCCAGCTTTGAAAAGGTTATTTTAAAACTCCATAACTTCCTTCTCTATTTATAAATTGGAACCCTCACATTTTGAAACCCTTTATTGGTTTGCCACAATATATTTATTTGTTCATTTATATCAGTGTATACTCACATATTTTTATTTTAGTGTATGGTAATAAGATCCTGTTACTATTATTGTTTTTATATCTAAATCATTTCAAATTTGGAAAATGAAGTACACTTTAAGTAGGTTCTATGTCCTTTTTTGATATACAATGTTCTCCCTTGATCACTCTCTAAGTTCTCTTATAATCATGTTATTTAATAACATGAATAATAATATGAATAATATCATACCCTCTAAGTCTCAGCATTGAAATGATCCATCTTTCTCCATCCCTGAAGAACAGTTTGTAAATAAGATCTGAGCTCTCAGAGTACTGACTATTGCTTAGGTGTAATTGTGTCTCAGTGCTTTTAATCAAGAGCTAGCAACAATATTGGCATACATTTACCTTAGCAGATCATCAGCTATCAGACTGCTCAACAATGTAAAGTGATGAACATACAAATATGTTAATACCTGTCACTTAAAGAGCAGTCTGATTTCAATATGGCATTAAGCTAATATTGAAGGTGAAGCTTTACTTCTTTAAAATACATCTGTATTTATCATTAAATGGTACTTGAAATTGAAGGGAGAATTTCTGTGGAAAACTATGAATATAATAACAAATTAAAGCCCTCTGGAATGGTGTGAGGTCTGCCAGTAGTGGTAAATTACAGTACTGATGATCCACTGGTCAATGTCTACATTGCCCAAAAGCAACCCAAATTTTCCCCTCCATATATCATCAGACAAATGCACATATAGTTTACCAAAAACTGGAATTTAATACTGCCTCCTTTATTTTGGTCACTCAAAAGAAAGACACTAGATCTTGACTTCAGCTTCTTATTTCCAGCATTTGCAACAAGGTCCATAAAATATCCTATGGTCTCATGAAATCATATGCCCGGCATAAAAATGTTCTATATCAAAATCACTTGTTACTTGTTTTCTGATGACTCAGGCTCCTAACTGCTTTGTGCACTCATTCAGTTATATTATGCCCAAATCTTATACCTGCTATAAAGCACCATCTCCATGCTGCTAGTTTAGGTTTCCACCTTACAGGTGATGAGGATGGTACACAGGATTGTAGATGTCCATATGGATGTTATGATCCTTGAAATCAAAACTGAGAAATGCCCAGGATTTACATCTAGAATATGACAAATATTTATTTTACGAAATGGATGCTTTAACATATTTATTGGTAATTCTTCAAGATCAATAGACTTCCTTAGGGAAAAACTTTGTTGCCTTATACTGTAAAATTATAATTCTTAAAAATGCATCTGTTTAAGAGGAACACTCCTCCACTGCTGGTGGGATTGCAAGCTTGTACAACATTTCTGGAAATCAGTTTGTTAGTTCCTCAGAAAATTGGGTATAATACTACTAGAGGACCCTGCTATACTACTCTAGGCAATTACCCAGATAATTACCCAGCATGCAATAAGGACACATGCTCTGCTATGTCCACAGAAGTCTTATTTATAATAGGCTGGATAAAGCCAGACATCCCTCAACAGAGTAAAGCATACAGAAAATTTTCACAATGGAATACTACTCAGCTATTAAAATCAATGAATTCATGAAATTCTTAGGCAAATGGATGGAACTAGAAAATATCACCCTCAGTGAAGTAACTCAATCATAAAAGAAGACACATGGTATGCACTCACTGATAAGTACATATTAGTCCAGAAACTTGGAATACCCAAGTTATAATTCACAAACAAAATGAAGCTCAAGAAGAAGGAAGAACAAAGTATGAATACTCTGGTCCTTCTTAGATAGGGGAATAAAATGCCCCCTGGAGGAAATACAGAGACAAAGTGTGGAACATAGACTGTGAGAAAGGCCATCCAGAGACTGTCCCACATAGGGAACCATTACATATACAATTACCAAACCCAGATACTATTGTGGATACCAACAAGTGTTTGCTGACAGGAGCCTAATATAGCTGTCGCCTGGAAGGCTCTGCCAGTGCATGATAAATACAGAGGGGTACACTCTCATCCAAACATTGAACTGAGCACAGGGTCCCCAATGTATGAGTGAGAGAAAGGACACAAAGATCTGAAGGGATTTGTGTTGCCATAGGAGGAACAACAGTATGAACCATCTAGTACCCCCAGAGCTCCCAGGGACTAAAGGACCCATGGCTCCAGATGCATATACAGCAGGGAATGGCCTTGTTGAACATTAAAGTGGGGAGAGGACTTTGGTGCTGAAAAGGCTAGATACCCTAGTATAGGGGAATGCCAGGATAGGGAAGGAAGAGTGGGTGGATTGGTGAGCAGGAGAAGGGGATGTTCTAGGGGGGTTTCTTGTGGTAAACCAGGAAAGGGGACTACATTTGAAATGTAAATAAAGAATATATCTAATAGAAAAAGAAACAGAAAAAAATAAAATTGTTTGCAAACTTAAAAAAAAAAAAAAAAAAAAATTCTCCCAAACTGAATCCATGAACACATCAAAACAAGTATCTATCATGATTAAGTATGCTTTATCCCAGGGTTGCAGGGATGTTTCATTATACAAAATCCATCCATGTAATCAACTATTTAAACAAACTCAAAGGAAAAAAAGACACATGATAATTTCAGTAGATTCTGAGAAATCATTTGATAAAATCCTACACCCATTTATAATAAAAGTATTGGAACGATCAGAATTTCATGGCCCATTCCTAAACATAGTAAAAAACAATGTATAGCAAACCAGTAGCCTAAATGAAAGTAAATGGAGAGTAATTTAAAACAATCCCACTAAAATTAGGGACTAGACTAGTCTGCCCAACTTTCTCCTTGCCTATATAACATAGTACTGGAGGTTCTAGCTAGGTCAATTAGACAAAAAAGGAGGTCAAAGGAATACCAATTGGAAATGAAGAACTAAAAATATTACTATTTGCAGATGNGAAAAGAACACTAGAAGCTAATGTTCTAAGATCAAGAATTGACAAATGGAACCTCATAAAACTGAAAAGCTTCTGTGTAAGGCAATAGGACAAAACAGCAACCAACAGATTGAGAAAAGAGCTTTGCCAACACTACATCCTATAGAAGGCTAATATTCAATACATACAAAGAAATCAAGAAGTTATACTCCAGAAAACCAAATAGCCCTATTAAAAATGGAGTACAGAGTTAAACAAATAATTCTCAACTAAGAAATCCTGAATGTCTGAGAAGCACCTAAAAAATGACAATATTCTTAGTCATCAGGGGAATGCAAATCAAAACAGCCCTGAGATTCCAACTCACATCAGTCAGAAGGGCTAAGGTCAAAAACTCAGGTGACAGCAGATGCTGGGGAGGACTCACAGACAGAAGAATACTCCTCTACTGCTGGTAGTTTTGCAAGCTGGTACAACCACTCTGGAAATCACTTTAGCAGTTCCTCAGAAAATTGTACATATTACTACCTGAGGACTGAGTTTTACCAATTTTGGGCACATACCCAGAAAGTGCTCCAACATGTAGTAAGGACACTTCTCCTGATATGAAGAAGTGCTTGCTTACAGGAGTCTGATATCACTGTCTCTTGAGAGTCTCTTCCAGAGTCTGACAAATACAGAGGCAGATGCTTGCATCCAACCATTGGACTGAGCATATTGTTCCTAAATGAGGAGTTAGAGAAAGGACTGAAGGAGTGGAAAGGATTTGCAAACCATAGGAAGAAAAACAGTATCAACCAACCAGAACCCCCCGCCCCCAGAGGTTCCATATTCCAAACCACCAATGAAAGACTACATCCTTGCAACAACAAGAAAAGAAGGTAACAAATTTTATGAAATATAGAAAGACATTCTGGAACAGAAAAGAGAAGGATATTAGGAACGGTGAACCCAAGTGTGAATGGAAGGTTGGTACTGACTTGAAACCTTAAAAAACCAAGAGTATCAGATGGACATTGTGGAGGTTGGCCTAGGAAAGAAAGGTGGGATCATGTAGCAATGGGTTTTCTGTGACTTTTGTAGTTCTCATATTTTTTTTTGTTTTTTTGAGACAGGGTTTCTCTGTGTAGTCCTGGCTATGCTGGAACTCACTCTGTAAACCAGGCTGGCCTTGAACTCAGAAATCCGCCTGCCTCTGCCTCCCAAGTGCTGGGATTACAGGCATGCGCCRCCACGCCCGGCTCCTCATATTTTTTTTTTTTAATTCCAGACACACATCACAGGAAGCCAGAGACAGTGATGGTCTTATTTAATAACCCAGTGCAGTCAGTATTCACTATCCCAAATCATGAAAGAAAGATGGCTCCCTGCATGCAAGTGCTTCTTCTATCTCTATGTTAAATACCCTCCTGGACTGAGGGAGCTCATATATCTCTCACTGGACATTGATCACTGAAGAAAGGGCATATAGCCTAAAAGATGAGAATGTTGAGCTATGTGTACCTCTTGATAATCCTGACTGATTAGTGATACCATTTCATACATGTGCAAATTAGGGGGGGGTTAAAATGTGCAGTACACATAACTGACCATTTTTCTTTGAAGGTATCCTGTCTGAGGTACAGCTCCAGGAGTCAGGACCTGGCCTTGTGAAACCCTGTCAGCATGACAATAAGCTGAAATAATGTTAGTCAGGCCAATTGAGAGATCATAAAGTAGTCATCAAAAATGAAATAGAGTTAGGGAACTCTGAGAATATTGAAAATCTTTTGAAGCCTCAAGACTTCCTTCAGTGACTGTTTGGTCCAACAGAGGCACACAAACTAATCCTGCTCAAATAGATTCGCTCTACTTTTTTTTCCTCAGGAGCATTTTCTATGCAAAACAAACCCTACAGTACCAGACTGAAGGCCCAGTCCTGACTATGAAGCTATCATGTCTTTCTCATAGGAGCCTTCTTTTGGTTATGTGTGTCCTGGGGCTTGTGCTCTGCTTTGTGTTATTTCCCTGGTGTGAGTGTCTCAGAGATATCTGAGGGAGCTTCRAGACCCCATCACTTATTTGGAATCTAAAAAGCATCCAATGGCAGCTATCAGGTTCTCTGCATTTCTGGTTGGCATCCAGTGGGCACATAGCCATGGGATATAAAATGAAATATTATATCTGTGTTAATGTATATGCATTATTCTGATTCTTTCCACCAAGATCATCCTTCTCAGTCCAGGAAATAATGTCTACATCATGATTAAAACATCTAGATATTACTGATCCAAAATCAGATGAAATAACAAAAGTTATTTTTATAAAAACTGAGATATAAGTTTTAAAATAAAGCRTAGCACAGAATTAATGTCTTTCATAACCAAAGCAACAAAATTTAAGGTCAGAAGTTGATTTAATCTCATGTATTAAGGATGTGTTCAGGACAAAATATGTGTTCACATCTGGCACTTTGTTGATAATTACACACATCTCATATGTATGGATTTTTAGAATATGAGACTATAAATGTGTAGTTGTATGATGTTAAAAACATTTGATTCAAAATATGTAGTCACGGTTTTATGAACTAAAATAAAATAAAATCAAAAGGTTTGCCTTTTGAGAACTTYATCTGACACATTTGACTCTGTCCAAGTGCTGTCTTACAGAGAAGCTGTACACAACATGGAGAATAAAAATTCAGACACTGGAATGATAACTCTGGATCTGAGTTTGATCTGGAAATGTTATAGTTTGTGATTCTATTTAAATTTCATATTTTTTAAAACAAAGACATGACCTAACTACAAATAATTGTCATAATTGTCAATTACCAAAATGACCCTTGAATCTTTCTGAGCTCCATCTCACAGATTTTGATCCCAGAGCTTGCTATATAGAAACAGGTGATGAAAATAGGGGTTTCTGCAACTCATCTACATGAGCCCTGGGCAGAGCCTCACCTGAGGTAGAGGAGCTGAACCCTGGATTCCAGGTAGGTCTTCCCATTTAGTGACTAGCACTCAAAACAAACTACTCCTCATGCATTGGGCTCATATGGAGTTCCCTTGTTGCCTTTTTAAAGGTAATGCATGGAATAGAAACTCTGTTTGTGTAAGAGGACATGCRTAAGAGCTACTGTGGATATATGAAATGGTTGCCTATTATTCTCTCTGTTTTCAAGCATACAAGGTGAGATTCTGCTTCTATAGATCTGGAAGTGCCTTGGTACAGTCGGCACAACCCATTAAACTCTCTTGTAAAGCTTCTAGATTCACCTTCACTGAATACTGGATGCACTGGTTTTGCCATGCTTCATGGAAGGGACTAAAGTGGTTAGCAAATAAAAAATATGACAGGAGTATATATAACCATGCAGAATTGGTRAAGGGAATATTTGCTATCTACACAGACAATTCTAAAAACTTATTGTATCTACAAATGAACAGTCTGAGAAATGAGGACACCGCCATATATTACTGTATGACAGACTGAGTGAGAAACATGAATTGTGAAGTCAGACACAAAACTGCACAAAGTGGTTATGGCCAGCAGAGGTCACTGGCACACAAATATCTCCAGATTAACAGAATTGGAGTAGAATTGTGAAGGGCAAAAATATTCTAAGTGGTTTCAAATAAGTATGTTTTTATTTCTTATTGACAAGAAAATGCATCTTTCACTCTTGCCCCATGGCATTTCTTTAATTGTGTAATTAAAAAGGTGTTCCTATAGCAACATTGTAGCATAACCAAAGATTAACTGAAGGAATAAAAACAGGTAGAAATGAATTAGGCAAGGTGGGTTTCAAGAGGATGCAGGGAAATGGGGAGGAGGTATGGGATGTGGAACAGTAGGAGAGTGGATAGGGAGGATAAAATATTGAGTGTAAAAAATAAAATAAATATATACATTTTTAAAAAGCATTAAAAATATAAATGAGTATTTAGAAGTGTGTAAAAATGGTTGGTAAAATCTTGCCTTGGCAGCTGAAATTCAGTAAACAACAAATACCAGAAACATTTTTTGAACATAGATCAATAAAACTGTCACATTCCTCACAGATTCATTAGTACATTTGATTGTCTTCATTTTTGTAAAGTCTCATGCACACATTAGTAAAAAAAAAATCATGAATGAGTCCTTCAGAATAAATCTTATTTATGATGTTTAATTACACACCAGTATTAAGTCTCTATTTCTCTAACTTTTCACTGTGGACAGGGATAGGAACTCTCAACCTTAGGAAAACAGAGCAGTATGGAGATCATGATTTCCTGTGAGTGCTGGTGTCTCACTTCTGCAGTTAATCCTACATCTCTTTGCTCATTTTAACATTCAGCCATTTCTCTTGAGGTATGGAGGAGCCCATACACACCATAAAAAATGATGGAAGGGAGATTAAAAATCTTTAGGTTCTTTAAAACTACATCCATCACCTAGAGATTATACTTCTGCTATGGAGAGACAGTCTATTGCTGTAAATCATAGGAGCTTCATCAGACATTATCTATTCCATTATCAAATATGTTAGAATTCTACTGACCTGGCATTTTAAAGGAGCACACAATGATCATGAGGATTCCAAAATCACCCATACCACACAGCCATGGTGATGTTTCTTAATCTACTTCTATGCTGCTCTGACCTTAAAAAAGATGACAGAGCATTGTAAAAGGCTCCAGAATCAATCATGAGCAGAAAGGACTGTAATGTATCAGACAAATCATTCTATACATGATATAGAGTGAGATTAGGTACAAAAATGCACAGTGAGTTATTCTCCTATTTGTCTGCACTTAATTCTGATAGCCCACATAATTCTTCCTTCACCTTTTTTTATAGAAAATATTTTTAAAATATTTAATTTCTTAATTTTTAAAATTTTCTATATTCTTTGTTTACATTACAAATAATTTCCCCTTCCCTGGTTCCCCCCTCACCATATGTCCCATAAGTCCTCTTCCCTCCACCCATTCCACAATTACCCCTCCCCTTTCTCTGTCCTTGTACTCCCCTACAATACTGGATCAAGTCTTTCAGGACCAGGGTCTACCTTCACCTTTAATAAGCCAAGACTGAATTGACTCAACAGGCAGATAACAGAGATGCTTTGAAAAAATATTTTCTTTGTGCAATGGAAAAAGAGCATAAAACAAATTGTAGCAGTCTAGAGACCATGGAGAACTCGGTATATCTGGAAGGGGGATGAACAACGAAATAGGTTGGGCAGATGAGAGAAATATGGAGCCAAGAAAAAGGTTCTGTTCAAGGCTCAAAGTTCAATTTTCTGTTCTGTGTTTATATAAGCAAATCCAAGGACCCATCCTTTATTTAGGCTACCCAATATTAATTTGTTTCAGCTGTATTGGATTGCAAAGTAAACTCAGTAGGTGATCAGCACTTTAAAGGTCAGGTAGAAAATTGCAGATGCAGTGAGGCCAGTTGCTTACTCCAACCAGGTTGTAAAACACTTGGATATTTCTTTTAGTCAATTCAAGGCTGGGGAAAGGCACACAAATGAATAGTACATATTTTTTTCAAGTTTTCAACATATCTATCTATCCGAAAAATGTAAATTAATGAGATAGTTTGAGATTTTACCTAATCCAAGCCACAGGGACATCTATTAAAGAAATAAATGACATAAAATGCTGATGAATAATTGGTGAAATGGAAACATAATTCATGGTTGGTTTAAACTGTAGTTACTATGGAATTTTGTCTGAACAGWCTCCCAAAAGGTAAAGATACTGCTGTAATGTAATCTACCTACATCAGTACTGTACTATAGCTAAGGAATCTCTAGTGGAAATATAGCAGATCATCTGTGCGACAAGAAGACAGTGTACAAACATTTGGAAAAGATAATGTAAGTGGGAAGAAAGAAGAAAACCAGGAAGAGTGGGCTTATTAATAAGGGAGCAAAAAATTAGGAAACCATGTGTGAAAGGAAGCTTGGCACTGTCTTGAGACCTTAAAATCACTGGAGCAGAAAAGTTTGTGTGGGGATGTTGGTCTCAGATTGGATGGTGAGACCATATATAGATGCGTTCCCTGTGATATCTACAGTATTAGTGCCATCTCCTTCCAGACTCATACTATAGGAAGACAGAGAGAGGGATAGTCTTATTTGAATTACCACTTTAAATCACTATCTACCTTCCCTAGTTATGAGGGCAAATATGGTTCCCTGCATGCAAATGCGTCTCTCACCTCTATGTTAAATTTCCTCCTAGTCTGTGGCACTTCCTATCTCTCTCCCTGGAGGCTAATATCTGAAAAAAGTGGTTGTAGCCTATAAGATGAGAGTGTTGAGTCTTCTATACCTGTTGACAGCCATTCCTGGTGAGTGTTTCCATTTCATAAATGTTCTGTGAGGGTTTTTCAAAATGTGTGAATGACAGAATTAATTCTTTTTTTAAGGTATCCTGTCAGATGTACAGCTTCAGGAGTCAGGACCTGGCCTTGTGAAACCTTCTCAGTCACTGTCCCTCACCTGTACTGTCACTGGCTACTCCATCACTAGTACTRCCTGGAGCTGGATCCGGCAGTTTCCAGGAAACAAACTGGAGTGGATGGGGTACATAAACTCTGGTGGTGGCACTAGCTACAATCCATCTCTCAAAAGTCGAATCTCCATCACTAGAGACACATCCAAGAACCAGTTCTTCCTGCAGCTGAACTCTGTGACTGCTGAAGACACAGCCACATATTACTGTGCAAGATACACAGTGTGGCATCTTCAGTGTGAGCCCTACATAAACCTTCTTGTAGATCAGCTCTGCACCAATAGGGGGCATGCATCATACACCTAGCATAGGAAATTTACTTTAGAGTAGGGAAAAACAATTCTTGATCAAAACTTTTCCATGAGACTTGTGCTGTACAGGAAGACACACTGGTACTAAGATCTTCAGTTAACACAATGATCATAGCCCACTAATACTACTTAAATTTTACCCAGACATTGTCAATAACACCTCCTCCTGAAGGATCAATAATCATCTTCAGAAAACGTTTGCTCTCCTTAAGTAAAAAGTTAGGATTCTCTCTAAGCGCCATCCCACACCCTGCCAGGACTCCACCTGCATTCAGGAATTAGGCATACCACAGCCATCCACCTGGGCACCTACCCTACCAGGGGGTCATCTGCCCTGCAGGGAGGGAGGTTGTTGGAGGGAGTCCCATGCTTAGAGGTGAGGTCCTGCCATCTGTGCTCCTGTGACATTGTAGAGGGGCAGACTGGTAGGCAGGGATCACCAGAATAGAAGATCGCTTGGAACACACCCCGCCAGAACTCCACCTGCACCTAGGAGCTCGACAGCACCACAGTAATCTGTGCCAGGAGAAAACAGGTTACCCAGGGTTGCTGAGAAAGACTTGCAGGCACACAAGAAGGGCAAGCACCAGCCAGTGACAGCAGAACCAACTAACACCAGAGAGAACCAGACGGCAAAAGGCAAACATAGTAATGTTGCTAACAGAAATAAAGAAAGTATGACACCATCCAAACCCAATTCTCCCACAACAGCAAGTACTGGATACCACAACACACCAGAAAAACAAAATTTGCATTTAAAAGCACAGCTCATGATGCTGATCGAGGGCTTCATAGAGGGCTTCACGAGGGACATAAATAACTCCCTTAAAGAAATACAAGAGAACACAAGTAAACAGAGAGACGCCCTTGAAGAACTAAGGGGAAACACAACAAAACAGGTGAAGGAATTGAAGAAAGCCATCTGGGATGTAAAGATGGAGGTAGATACAATGATGAAATCACAAAGAGAAACAACTCAGACCATAGAAAACCAAGGAAAGAAGTCAGGAGTCATGGATCCAAGCATCAACACCAGAATCTAAGAGATAGAAGAGAGAATCTTAGATGCAGAAGATACCAGAGAAAGCACTGATAGAACAGTCAAAGAAAATAAAAAATGAAAAATGCTCCTGACCCCAAACATCCAGGAAATAGAGGAAAAAGTGAGAAGACCAAACCTAAGGATTATAGGTATAGAAAGGAGTGAAGACTTTCAAATTAAAGTGCCAGTAAATGTCTTCATTAAAGTTATAGAAGAAAACTTCCCTAACCTAAAGAAAGAGATGCCCATGGACATAAAGAAGCCTACAGAACTAAAAATAGAGTTGAAGAGAAAAGAAATTACTCCTTTCACATAATAATTAAAACACCAAATGGACTAAACAAAGAAAGAATATTAAAAACAGTAAGGGAAAATATCAAGTAACATATGAAGGTAGACCTATCCGAATATCAGAATCACACAGGACTTCTCACTAGAGACTATGAAAACCAGAAGAGCCTGTGCAGATATCATACACATGCTAAAGGAACACAAATGACAACCAGACTGCTATATCCAGCAAAACTCTCAATTATCATAGATGGAGAAAACAATGCATTTCGTGGCAAAAACAAATTTACACAGTATCTTTCCATAAATCCTGCCCTTCAAAGGATAATGAATGGAAAACACCAACAAAAGTAGGGAAACTACACACTAGAAAAAGCAAGAATTTAATCTTCTTTCAACAAACCTGCCCTGGCCTGTGGTGGTTTTCCACAAGGGACTCTAGGTTAGAAGCTCAGAGAAACAGAGACAGGAGACGTGAAAAATGAGGCCAATACCTACGTTGTTCAAGGCCCCCAAAACTGCATTTTCTCATGAAACTTATACAGGCAGGGGAAGAAACAAGGCAAGTGGGATTTTCCACGTAGCCCGGGCATTCTGCCAAGATGAATCTCTTGCGGGTCTAAGATGTTTTCTTCTTCTGGGAGGGCACAGTTACCATTGACCACCTGATTTCTCCAAGGTCTGTAGCTGAGGGGAAGTCAAAACTAAGCTTATTTTCATAATGAACTCTAAACATAATGTAAGGTCAGTTTGGCTCCTGACACAAACCCAAAAGAAGATAACCACACAAACATAAAAAATTACATTAAAAATAGCAAGAAGCAATAATCAATATTCCTTAATATCTCTTAACATAAATGGACTCAATTCCCCAATAAAAAGACATTGACGAACTGACTAGATATGCAAAAATGATGCATACAGGGAACGTATCACAGTTTCAAAGACAAACACTACCTCAGAGTAAAAGCCTGGAAAATAGTTTTTCAAGCAAATGGTCCCAGGAAACAAGCTGGAGTATCCATTCTAATATCCAATAAAATAGACTTTCAAGCAAAAGTCATCAAAAAAGACACAGAAGCACACTTTATACCCATCAAAAGAAATATCTACCAGGGAGAACTCTCAATTCTGAACATCTATGGTCCAAATACAAGGGTATCCTCTTTCATTAAGGAAACTTTACTAAAGTTAAAGCACACATCATGTCCCACACAACAATTGTGGGTGACAACAACACCACACTGCCCTCAGTGGACAGTTCAAGGAAACACAAATTATACAGTGACACAGTGAAACTATCGGAAGTATTGGACCAAATGAATTTAATAGATATCTATACAACATTTCATCCTAAATCAAAAGAGTATACCCTCTTCTCAATACCTCATGGTAACTTCTCCAAAACTGACCACAAACCTCAACAGATATCAGAAGATCAAACTAAGTCCATGCCTCCTATCTGATCACTACTGAGTAAGGGTGGTCTTCAATAGCAACAAAAACAACAGAAAGCCCACATGCATATGGAAGCTGAACAATGCTCTACTCAATAATACCGTGGTCAAGGAAGAAATAAGGAGGGATATCAAAACCTTTTTAGAATTTAATAAAAATGAAGGCACAACATGACCAAATTCATGGGTCACAATAAAAGCAGTGCTAAGGAGAAAACTCATAGCTCTGAGTGCCTCCATAAAGAACCTGGAAAGAGCTTATGCTAGCAGATTAACAGAACACCTGGAAGCTCTAGAACAGAAAGAAGCTAATACACCCTAGAGAAGTAGAAACTCAGGGCTAAAATCAACCAAGTTGAAAAAAAAAAAAAAAGAACTATACAATGAAACAACAAAACCAAAGCTAGTTCTTTGAAAAAAATCAACAAGATAGATAAACCTATAGGCAGACTAACCAGAGGACACAGAGACAGTATCTGAATTAAGAAAATCAGAAATGAAAAGGGAGAAATAACAGAAACTAAGGAAAATTTTTTAAAAAAAATCATCATATCCTACTACAAAAGCCTATACTCAACACAACTGGAAAATCTGGATGAAATGAACAATTTGATAGAAACAAACTATCAAATTTTAATCAGGGCCATATAGACCATCTATAGGGTCCTATAACCCCTAAAGAAATAAAAGTGCTCATTGATAGTCTCCCAACCATTTAAATCACAGGACCAGATGGTATAAGTGCTGAATTCTATCAGACCTTCAAAGAAGACCTAATACCAATACTCTTCAAATTATTCCACAAAATAAAAACAGAAGAAACACTACCCAACTCATTCTATGAAGCCACAATTTTGCTGATACCAAAACCACACAAAGAACCAACAAAGAAGGAGAACTTCAGACTAATTCCATTTATGAATATCGATGCAAAAATACTCAGTAAAATTCTTGCCAAACGAATCCAAGAACACATCAAAATGATCATTCACCATAATTAAGTAGGCTTCATTCCAGGAATGCAGGTATGGTTCAATATTTGGAAATTCATCAATGTAATGCACTACATAAACAACCCTCCCCCCCAAAAAAAAACACATGGTCATTACTTTAGATGCTGTAAAAGCATTTGACAAAATTTAGAATAGTTTCCTGTTGAAGGTCTTGGAAAGGAAAGGAATTCAAGGCCCATAACTAAATATTATAAAAGCAATATACAGCAAACCAGTAGCCAAAATCAAACTAAATGAAGAGAAACTTGAAATAATCCTTATAAAATAAGGGACTAGACAAGGTGTCTCTTTCTCTCCATATTTACTCAACATAGTACTAGAAGTTCTAGCTAGTGCAATTAGACAACAAAAGGAGGTCAAAGTGTTACAAATTGGAAAGAAGTGAAATTATCCCTATGTGCAGATGATTTGGTAGTATATTTAAGGGAACCAAAAAATGCCACCAGAGAACTACTACAGCTTCTAAACAACTACACCAATGTGAGTGGATAGAAAATTAACTCAAGCAAATCGGGGACTTCCTATACTCAAAGATTAAACTGGCAGAGAAAGAAATTAGGGAAATGGCCACCTTCACCACAGCCACAAACAATATTAAGTATATTGGTGTGAACCTAACCAAGCATCTGAAAGATCTGTGTGACAGTAACTACAAGACTTTGAAGAAATAAATCCAAGAAGATCTCAGAAGATGGAAAAATCTTCCATGCTCTTGGATTGGCAGGATTAATATACTAAAAATGGCCATCGTGCCAAAAGCAATATACAGATTCAATGTAATCCCCATCAAATCCCAACTCAATTCTTCAAAGCGTTAGAAAGAGAAATTTTCAAATTCATCTGGAATATCAAATAACCCAGGATAGCTAAAATTTTTCACAACAGTAAAAGAACCTCTGGGGGAAGCAGTATACCAGACCTCTAGCAGTGCTAAAGAGCAATAGTGTTAAAAATTGCATGGTATTGGTACAGTGGCAGGCAGGTAGAATATTGGAATAGAATTTAAGACCCAGAAATGAACCCACACACCTATGGTCAATTGATCTTCGACAAAGGAGCTACAACCATCCAATGGAAAAAATAGCCTTTTCAACAAATGGTGCTGGCTCAACTGGAGGTCAGCATACAGAAGAATGCAAATAGAACCATTCTTTTTCCTTGTATTAAGCCAAAGTCCAAGTGGATCAAGGACCTCCACATACAACCAGACACACTGAAACTAATAGAAAGGAAACTGGGGAAGAGCCTTGAGCACATGGGCCCATGGGAAAATTTCCTGAACAGAACACCAATAACTTATGCTCTAAGACCAAGAATTGACAAATGAGACCTCAAGAAATAACAAAGTTTCTGTAAGGCAAAGGACACTGGCAAAGGACAAAATGGCAACCAACAAATTTGGAAAATATCTTTACCAACCCTACATGTGCCAGAGGACTATTATCTAAGATATATAAAAAACTCAAGATATTAGACTACAGAGAGCCACATAACCCTATTAAAAATGGGGTATGAAGCTAAACAAAGAATTTTCACCTGAGGAATATGGAATGGCAGAGAAGCACCTAGAGAAAAGTTCAACATCCTTAATTATCAGGGAAATGCAACCAAAACTACCCTGAGATTTCTCCTCACACCAGTCAGAATGGCTAAGATCAAAATCTCAGGAGAAAACAGGTGTTGCTGAGGAAATGGAAAGAGGATCACTCCTCTACTGCTGGTGGGGTTGCAAGCTGGTACAACCACTCTGGAAATCAGTCTGGTGGTTCCTTAGAAACCTGGAAATGATACTACCATAGGACCCTGCTATTCCACTCCTAGGCATATACCCAGAGGATTCCCCAACATGTAATAAGGACACATGTTCCACTATGTTTGTAACAGCTGTATTTTTAATAGCCAGAGGCTGGAAAGAACCCAGATGCCCCTCAACAGAGGAATGGATACAGAAAATGTGGTATATTTACACGATCGAATACTACTCAGTTATTAAAAACAATGAATTCATGAAATTCCTAGGCAAGTGGGTGGAACTGGAGAATGTCAAGAGTGGGAGAGTTGGTTGCTGTTTTGTCCTTTTGACAGTGTCGTTTGCCTTACAAATCTTTGTGTGTTTCACAAAAGAACACATATGGTGTCCACTCAATGATAAGGGAATATCAGCCCTGAAGCTCAGAATACACAAGAAACAATTCACATATCAAATGATGCCCAAGAAGAAGGAAGGAGAGGCCCATGGTCTTGGGAAGGCTCAGTGCAGCAGTGTAGGGGAATACCAGGTCATGGAAGTGAGAAGGGGTTGATTGGGGAACAGAGAAAGGGAAGAAGGCTTATGGAACTTTTGGGAAATCATTTTAAAGTAAATAAAGAATATATTGAATAAAAATAAATAAAAGAATAGGAAAATTTCATTAAAAAAATGAAGAAGTTTTCCCCCCTGTTCCACACCCTTACCAGCATGCACTATCMCTTGAGTTTTTGATGCATCCATTCTGATGAGTGTAAGATACAACCTCAATGATGTTTTAAATTTCATTTCTTTGATAAAGACTTTGAACATACATCTATGTGCTTCTTTCTCACTCAAGATCCCTCTGGTATGATTTTTTTTTTTTTATTTCTGTCCCCTTTGTTTAATTTGGTTACTTGAGTTGTTGGGGATTAAATGTTGGAGTTCCTTCTAAAGTTTGGATTTAGATGTAGTGTTAGTTAATATTCTTTTTCATTCTGTGGGCTGCCCTTTTACTCTATTGACAGTGTACTTTGCCTTACAGGACTTTGGCATTTCATGAGGTCCTACTTATTAATTGTTGATCATAGAGCCTGAGACACTGTGTTTTGTTCAGAAATTTGCCTCCAGTACTATAAGATCAAGTGTTTTTCTCAATTTCTCTTGTAGAGACATAATATATCTGATTTTATGTGAAATTCCTTGTTCCCCTTAACTTCAGTTTCATTCAGTCATAAGTATTATTCTATCTTTATTCTTCTATATATGGACATCCAGTTTGTCCAATACCATTTTTAAAGATGGTTACATTTTTTCATCAAATGGTTTTGGATTCTCTATCAAAAATCAACTTTCATTTATTTTGTGGGTTTATTTTTCGATCCTGATTTAATACCATTAATCAATGTTTCTCCTTCTGTACCAATTTTGTGCACTTTTTATCTCTATTGCTCTGTTGAGTGGCTTGTGATTAGGGATAATGATTCCTAAGAAAGTTATTGTTCAGGATTGTTTGGGCTCTCCTGGTTTGTTTGGTTTTCCATATGAAGTTGTGAATTGCTGTTTTGAGATCTATAAAAATATGTGATGGAATTTTAATGGAGATTACATTGAATCTGTTGATTGTTTTTGGTAATATGAATATTTTCACTATGTTAATCCTATTGACATAGGAGCATGAAGATCTTTTGCTCTTCTGATATCTTGCTCAATTTCTTTGTTT
>BDUI01008888.1:68935-78994 GCA_002335545.1 Apodemus speciosus
TTGGAGAGTGGTTCCTGGGTAAGCAAGTATAGTATATGTTAAATCTTAGATTAGTAAGACTATGTCAAAACACTGGGACCCTTAGGAGAATCATTGTGTGCAATGTGTAGAAGTGGTAAGCTAGGGGAAATTCAGACTTAAAGGTTAACTTGATTCTTTCCGATTACTTCTTAGCAGCTTTGCCCATATCATTTATTATTAGAGCTTTACAAGAAATGCAAGCACCTGGCCTCAGACATCTGAGCTCTTACGTATTATAATTAAAGTTAAAGTTTAAATAATGATAATTTTGCAACTATTATTATTTTGACTATTGGGCATGGAATAGGGAAACTTGAAAATTTGGGAAACAATTGCAATTCTTTATTCATTGTAGGACTCGGTTATTTTTTGAATTTGATTTGGCAACGATTGTACAATGTCTTTGTTTATCTGCTTTTGGAGTATCAATAAAAGACTGGGGCAAGAATGAATTTGAAGAGAATGTTCAAAGAATGTAGAGAGAATGTAGAGAGCTTGTAGAGAGACTATAGAGAGAATACAGAGAGAATGTAGAGAGAATTTAATGAGCATGTAGAAATAATGTAGAGAGCAGGTAGAGAACATGTAGAGAGAATGTAGAGAGAATGAAGAGAGAATATAGAGAGAATGTAGTGAGCATGAAGAGAGAATGTAGAGAGAATGCAAAGAGAATGTAGAAAGAATGTAGTGAGCATTTAGAGAGAATGTAGAGAGAATGTAGAGAGCATGTAGAGAGCAAGTAGAGAACAAGTAGTGAGCATGTGAAGAACAAGTGGGAGAGCAAGTGTGAAGAGCATGAGAAGAGCTTTTGAAGAGTGAGTGAAGAGAAAATGTGAGGTGTGTGTGTAAAGAGTGTGTGGGGGGTGAAAGGAGAGTACATGTGGTATGTGTGTGAGATGTGTGTGAAGAGTGTGTGTGTGAGTGAAAATGAAACACACAGAAGTGTGTATGAGCAGCAGAGTGCAAGAAAAGAAAAGCACACAGGAGGAAAAGAATGCACAAGAGAATGCAGAGTTTGTGGAGCCTCAACCTGCAAGTGAATGAGTGAGAGAAAAAGAGAGCAGARAATGAGAGAGAAGAGAAACTTCCAGTCTTGAAAAAATGACTGTCAGCTTGTACCCTAAAAGTAGTCTGTGTATATTTATTATGTGCCTTCTTGATATCCCTGCTTCCAGTTGAAAACTCCAATCCTGTGTTGAGGCTGGACCCCGGCAATATACAATTCCAGGTAGATCATCTACTGTGTCGGTTCAAACACTTACTAATTTTAATTAAGCAGATCTCATAGATATCACTATGATTAGTTTGTAAAACATATGTAATAAGGAACTACATTAAGAGAAATAAAGCAATTCATAAGGCTTTTCAGTCACAATGAAGATACTTTATTGCATAGTGGAATGAATTCCTCAATTAGAAAACCAGGGTCTGACAATAATTTCTCTTGAAGACACAATTCCAAGGTTCATCATTCAGAGACATACCGACAACCATTAGAAGTGTCGTGTGTGTGTGTGTGTGTGTGTGTGTGTGTGTGTGTGTGTGTGTGTGTGTGTGTGTAATGTGTGGAAGACATCTTTGAAGTTCAATATTTATATGTTATTAAGTATCAGTATCTCTCTGGATAGTTTTAGTCCAGATAAAGTGGTTATCAGTGAGAGTATTGCCTTGACCACAGTCAATGCATTGGCTTTATCTTTACTTATATTCATAATGATTTAGCTTTTATAAAATTTGCCCCAATRTTGGCTGCATATATTATTTTGTTAGAGTTTTCCCTTAATGAGTATGAAGAAATCTCAATTTGTGTCTTCTAGTAGTTTTGTATCACTATCAATTCACTCACATATTCCCTCCCCCTACCCCTATGAGGGTACTACTTCAGCTAATGATCCACTCCCAACTCAGTTCCCTAGGATTCCCCTGCACTGGGTCCTCAAGCCTCCATTGTACTAAGGGTTTCTCCTCTCAGTGAGGCCAGATAAGGCAATACTCTGTGACATATCYATATGGAACCTTGGATCAACCCATGTGTACTCATTGGATTATGGTTTATTCAGGGAGATTTGGAGAGTCTGTTTAATATTGTTGTTCTTCCTATGGGGTTACAAACCCCTTCACCTTCTTTAATCCTTTTCCTAATATTTCCACTGTGGTTATTCTCAGTCTGATGTTTGACTGCATGCACCCACTGGTACCTATGAACATAGTGGAGCATGTGTTCTTGTTATATGTTGGAGCATCATTTTGGGTATATACCCAAGAGTTGTATAGCTGTATCCTCTGGTAGATCAATTTCCATTTATTTGTTTATTTATGTATTTATTTACTTATTTATTTATTTACTTATTTATTTGTGAAACAACTAGACTAATTTCCAGAATGGTTGTATCCGCTTGCCATCCCACCAACAATGGAGGAGTGTTTTTCTTTCTCCATATCCTTTGCAGCATTTGAGTTTTTGATATTGTCCATTCTGACTGATGTGAGGTAGAATCTCCGGGTTGTTTTGATTTTCATTCCCCTGATGATTAAGGATGTTGAACATTTGTTTAGGTGTTTCTCAGCCATCCAGTATTCCTCAGTTAAGAATTCTTTGTTTAGATCTTTAAACCATTTTTAATATGGTTATTTGGTTCTCTGGAGTCTAACATCTTAATTTCTTTTTGTATTTTGGATGTTAGCCCTCTATTGGATGTAGAGTTGGTAAAGATCTTTCCCCAGTCTGTGGGTAGTTATTTTGGTATTGGTACAGAGACAGACAGGGAGATCAATGGAATAGAATTGAAGACCAGAAATGAACCCACATATCTTTGGTCTCTTGATGTTTGTTGGACAAAGGATCCAAAACCATCCAGTGGAAAAAAAGACAGCATTTTCAAATAATGGTGCTGTCTCAACTGGTTTTCAGCATGTAGAAGAATGCAAATTAATCTAGACTTACCTTTTTCTACAAATCTCAATTCAAAGTGGATTAAGGACGCCCCCCCCCAAAAAAAAGCAGATACATTGAATCCATTAGAAGAGAAAGTGGTATCAAACCTTGAACATATTGGCAAAAGGAAAATCTCCTGAAAAGAACACCAATGGCTTATGCTCTCAGATCAACAAGTGACAAATTGGACCTCATAAAACTGAAAATCTTCTGTGAGGCAAGGGACACTGTTCACGAAGATGAAACAACAATATACAGATTATGAAATGATTTTCACTAACGCTACGTCAAATACAGAACAGTTATCAAAAATATATAAAATACTCAAGAAGTTAGATTCATAAAACACTGAAAACATAAAAAAATAAAAAAAAACAAGCTATAACAAAACCAAACCAAATCAATCCAAACCAAAACATAAGATCATCCAAAAAACAAATAAACTAATTAAAAAATGATGTAAAGAACTAAATCTAATTGTCAACAATGGAGTCTTGAATGGCCTAAGGAGCACTTAAAAAATGTTAAACATTCTTAGCCATCAGGAAAATGTGAATCACAATGACTCTGTGATTCCACCTTGAACCAATCAGAATGGCTAAGTTCAAAATCTCAAGTTAAAGCATGAACAATACTCAGTTATTGGTGGAATTACAAACTGGTATAAATGGTCTAGAAAAACATCTGGTAGATCCTCAGAAAATGAATGTTGCAGAGACCCTTGTACAGAAAAGCACAAAAATTTCAGATCGCAGAATCCTGATAAGAAACAGCTTACCCAGGTAATGAAGAGCAAATGGCAGAGTAGAGATTCTATTCATTTGCAATATGGCCTTGATAATTTGTACTCATACTGACAGTATATATGTGATGGCTTTGCTTGAATTCTGTCTAAAGACAAATTATGTATCATAGAATTTCAAATTGAAACACAGTATTAGAAATTTTGGAAAACAGTCCTGCAACACTTGAAGAATCACAAGCAACTGTAACACAGTAAACTTGGTGGTGGAAACTATTCTATAACACCTGTTGCATTTTCTGAAGTTGTTATGCTTCTATCTTTATTTTTACAAATAATATAGAATTATTAAAGCCATGCAAAGGGAACAAAGTTGGAAAATGCATACTTCATATGTCCAAAACAGTCAAAAGAGATACAATGATCAAAAATGGCTTAACGATGCATGTGTATGTCAATAGAATGTAATAGAAAGGCAAATACAAATCCATATTTTACATGTCATGTACAGTTTAGCTGTTACTCTTTGGGGGGAGCAAAAAGCCTGAAGTTCCTTGGAAGCCATCAGCTTTGTAAGATAGCTGGGTATTATACACCAATTTGGTGTTAACTGATTTTCTCCAAAATTGAGACCACTCAATATTAACAAGAGTTATCTTAGTCTTGGTAATCTTTCAAATACATGCCAGTTATACAGCTGAGTACACAACTTCAAATACTTTAGTCTGAACCTATTTTTTACACCAAGTATAGAAACTACTACAGAATATATTTCAAAGATCAACTAAAAGATAGAAAGGCTGATAAATACTCAGATAATAATATTAGTTCAACATCCTGGATCTAAATGATAGAGAAAACATTCTCTCATGACTCTCTGACCTCCACATTCATGTGCATCTGAACACAAACTAATAGACACATATAGGTAAATGAATATAATATAACTATGTATTATAAATGAATATAATATAACTATGTTATAGCTAAAAGCCACAGGGTTCCTTGAAGCCAGTATAGAAATACATATCATGCCATTGGGTTAAGTAAATACAGAATAAGACAAAGAGTTTTCAAACATCAGAAAAAGTAGATTTACAAAAGAAAAATATACATCAAGTAGAATTATCTGTTGTCTTTCATGGGGGATATAACTGTAAAAATGGGTATAAAAGACACAGTTCCACTGTATTCAGGCATTATTAGATGGCAATCCCCCGGGCAGTGGTAGCGCACGCCTTTAATCCCAGCACTTGGGAGGCAGGGGCAGGCGGATTTCTGAGTTCGAGGCCACCCTGGTCTACAGAGTGAGTTCCAGGACAGCCAGGGCTACACAGTGAAACCCTGTCTCGAAAAAAACAAAAAGAAAAAAGAAAAAAAAATAGATGACAATCCAATGTGAGTCTGTGTGACAGCATAAGAACCTGATTCCTGGAAGAAAAAGCCTCTGTATCATGCTCCTCTAGAAGAAAAACTCAAACATAAGAAACAAACACTCAAATCATTCAGTTGTTTTTAATCTGATTTACTTATCACATTTTTCAGTCTTATGAGATTTCTGACACTCGATATGACTATGTTATTAGGAAATGATTTATAAAAACTGTTCTCATTCCATAGGCTTTTCTTCAAACTTTCCTGATTATATAGTTTCTAACATCAATACTTTTGATTTTGGGGTGGTCTAGTTATACTTCRAACTTAGAAAAGAACTCTAATATCTGTTATTCTGTCACTTCCTTTTCTCTAGAGAACAGGGAGATAGCTTCTGCTCAGGAAGTTTCCCTTCTTTATTTTCAATTGTTTAGTTCCTGTGTGCTGAATGTGTTCACTGAGCAGTAAAAACAGTTTATTCCTATTTGATTCATTGTTTCCATATTATTTTAGGATGCATTTTATCTGCTTCTTCTCCACACAGAACCCTTTATAATTTGATGAATTTTGTATTTCTATTATATATCTTTTGTGATATATAAGGTATTATTTTTCTTGGTTTGCCCTAAAGCTTACATGAAATAACTTTTATGTCGAAGTGCTTCTGACTATATATTTCTCTTAGCAACAATGCTTCAGTGCTATAATAAGATAACTGAGAATGTGTTATCATTGTGATCTAATATCTGATATACTAGACAGCTGTTTAAGTGGTGCACTGTGTACTTCAGACATGTTAAGTCATTTTCTCCATATCCCCAAAATATATAATACAATTAACACATTTAGTAGTTAAACATTGCAAAACCCATTACCTTTCCAGTAATCACAATAGTGCCATATCTGAATAAAGAAATTTTATGACTCCTAGGATTTTTTTCTTTGCTGTAGTTTTAATGATCTCAGACTTGTGTTGACAGACATCTTCACTTCACTCCTATTACTGGATGGATGCTCCAGGAATTTGACAATTATTCTTTGTCTGGAATGAAGACCAGTTAAGCACAAGAACAAACCCCAGCACTTTTGTTCTATGTCTCATTTTAAAGGCACGTTTGGAAGGAAAAAATAGAGGACCTGACTTCAGCTCCAGTCTTTATTCCGCTGGAGAATCTTCCATGAAAAAAAAAAAACACAACAAGAAAACAAAACAAAACAAAACAAAAACCGAAAAAAGCACACACTTCAAGGATGAAGGTCCAAACCTGATTAAAAAGCCCTCATCTCATAACCCCAGGAGCCTTCTATACAGTATGTGTGTCTTGATGCTCTTTCTGTTCTTTGTGTCTGCTCCCTCCTCTGAATGCCTTACATAGTTCATGAAAGAAACCTAACTGTGGTTTCTATTGTTCCTGATTAATTGTGATGATCTTTGTTCTCAGCTGTGTTCTCCAATGTGTCCCTTAAGTTGTCATCACCTGGAATTTTGAAGCCCTCATAGATATTGTTCCTCATCTTTTCTGGTTTCTCTTTGCTCTTTATACCATTTATCTTACAAGGTGGATCTGTCAGTCCATATTAAAGGCATGTAATGGCTTGATATATTGTGGAGTGGTGGAGGTGTACATTATAATTACTACTGTGAACCTCAAGTATGCATTATAACAATATATCTATCCAAAAGTCAGTTTTTTCCTTTAATGTTGAACAACCTTAAATCTCAGACATAGCTCTTTATTACTATCCCTAAGGCAGAGTTTGATACCAGACAACTTCCCCTATAAAGAACTGATGGGCTGCCTCCTTCTTCTGCTGCTCCTGGTGCTGCTTGTGTGCTCCTTCAGTGCGTACCTGGTGCCTCTTTTGTGAAGTGGCAGCTGAGGAGACTCCGGCGCTCGCCATGGCCGATGAGAAACCCAAGGAAGGGGTCAAGACTGAGAATAATGATCATATTAATTTGAAGGTGGCGGGACAGGATGGTTCTGTGGTGCAGTTTAAGACTAAAAGGCATACACCACTTAGTAAACTAATGAAAGCCTATTATGAATGGCAGGGTTTGTCAATGAGGCAGATCAGATTCCGGTTTGATGGGCAACCAATCAACGAAACAGACACCTGCACAGTTGGAAATGGAGGATGAAGATACGATTGATGTGTTCCAGCAGCAGACTGGAGGTGTCTACTAAAAAGGGAGCCTGCTACCTTACTCCAGAATTTTGTTATAGACCAAGAATACATTCTCAATTAGAAAGCCACAATTTGGTCCTGCCAAATCCTGACTACTACAGTATAGTTTTCTCTCTTCTCTCACATCCCTGTCCCCATTTCTTTATTGTACATAAAGCAACTGGTGTATGTGCACAAGCATATTGCTCTTTTTTTCTTTTCCTTTTTAAAACTAAATGGCCAATGTTCTTTTCTGGTGGACATCAGATGGAGATGGTCTGGGGAAAAGTCCTGGGTCTGTGAAAATACCCCCTTCTCCACTAGTGGCATGCTCATCCAACTCTTATCTTTATATTCTAGTAAGTTATTTTGCTCTCATTGTTTTAACAAAAGAACCCAACAACAGGACATCCTTGCATACCTTGTTAGATTGGAGAATTTTAATGTTTTTCATTTATCATTGTAAAACCAAGGACAATTTTATAACTTTTTTGTATGTAGCTGTTACAAGTAGGGCAATCTGTCTTTAAGTAGGGATAAATTAATTACTCTTGAACAAAATGATCCTAGATAATTTTCCCTTCAAGTCAAGCGTCTTATTGTTTAAATAAACTTCTTGTTTAAAATGAAAAAAAAAAAAAAAGAACTGATGACCATAGTACAAGGAGAATAGAGTAGGTCAATTTGCATTCTTCTGCATGTTGACCTCCAGTTGAACCAGCACCATTTGTTGAAAAGGCAATCTTTTGGCCGCCATCTTGCCTCGGGTCACTGCACTGACTACCCAGGCAGTCTCTTACCTACACCCAGAGTGGCAGGCAGTCTCTGCACCGATCTGCACAGCCACCAACTTGCTCAGGGTCGGGACACTACAGACAGCTAGCAGCCAGGGCCAGGTACTTGGACAGAGTCTAAGTCTGGCACCAACTACCCTGTCAGGCTCTTGCCTGCACCCAGAGGCAGAAGAGCTCAGTGGGTGGTCTCGGGGGGCCAGCCAGCTCTGCTTGCAGCTGAGGCCACCATCTAGCCTCGGGTCACTGCACCAACTAACTAGTCAGGCTCTTGCCTACACCCAGAGCAGCGGGTGGTCTCTGTGCCTACCCACACAGCCACCAACTTGCTCAGGGATCTGTGCGGTCTGTGCATGGATTACAGTAGAGGCAGCCACCTTACCTCAGGCACCAAAGAAATCTAACCAGACAGAGCCCTGTGGACTGAGAGCACCACCATTTAGGCTCCAGCAGTCCAAACAGGGAAGTTCCGTTCCTGCAGGTAATCCCGTGGTTAGACAGAGCCCCAAGACCCAGCATCATCTTGCAGCTGGTGGCCTGACCAGGTCACCAAAGAGAAACAAAAGAGGAGCACAGGTTACCATAAAGATCTAACAGATAAGCCCAGATCAGTGGAGAAAAAGATCTGATTCTTAAGAGCTGGCATCTAGGCAGGCCAGGAGGAGATGGTGGGAGGCCAATTGTATGTCCAGCAGCAAGCAGGGAGGAAACTTGGGCCTGGTCCACCAGAGCTGAGGAGATAATGCAGAGACCAGTAGCAGAAACCATCCAGTAACCACATTAAGAGCACAGTCAACCTCTGTGACAGCATCGCCAGAAGCCAGGCTCATAGGAGCTTCAAAGAGCATCCAGTAACAACAAGACCAACTAACTCCAGAGATAAACATATGGCAAAAGGCAAAAGTAGGAACATTACAAACAGAAATCAAGGCAATATGGCAGCATCTGAACCTAATTCTCCAACCACAGCAGGTCCTGGATACCCCAACACACCAGAA
This sequence comes from Apodemus speciosus, assembly GCA_002335545.1. Lineage (NCBI taxonomy): Eukaryota > Metazoa > Chordata > Mammalia > Rodentia > Muridae > Apodemus > Apodemus speciosus. The sequence continues at coordinate 77,963 of BDUI01008888.1, forward strand.
AAACAAGATTTGGACTTAAAAGCAGGGGTAATGATGCTGCTAGAGGAACACACACACACACACAATAAACAAATCTTTTAAAGAAATGCAGGGGAACATGAATAGGATAGAAGCCCTTACAATGGAAACACAAAAATCACTTAAAGAATTCCAGATGAATATGGGTCAACAGACAGAAGCCAATGAAGAGGAAATGAAAAACTCACATAAAGAAATGCAGGAGAAATTGAGTCAACAGGCAGACGTCATGAAAGAGGAAACACAAAAAATCTCTTAAAGAATTGCATGAAAACACACAACATACACAGACAAAAAAAAAAGTGGAGGAACTGAGCAAAACCATAGAGGATCTAAACACCGAGGTAGAAAAAAACTAAGATATCACAAAGGGAGACAACTTTGGAGATAGAAAACCTTGGGAAAAAATCAGGGGTCATAGATGCAAATATCAACAACAGAATACAAGAGGTAGAAGTAAGAATCTAAGATGCTGAAGATACCATAGAAACTATTGATTCCACAGTCAAAGAAAATGCAAAATGCAAAAGGCTTGTAACCCAAAACATCCAGGAAATCTATGACGCAAAGAGAAGAGCAAACCTAAGGATTATAGGGATAGATGAGAGTGAAGATCTACAATTAAAAGGGCCAGCACAACTCTTCAACAAAATTATGGAAGAAAACTTCCCTAACCTAAAGAGAGAGATGCCCATGAATATAGAAGAAGCCTGCAGAACTCCAAAAAGACTGGAAAAGAACAGAAATACCTCCTGTCACATAAAAATCAAAATCCCAAACATACTAAACAAAGAAAGAATCTTAAAGGCAGTAAGAGATAAAAGGCCAAGTAACATATAAAGGAAGACCTATGAAAATCACACCAGACTTCTCACTAGAGATTAAGAAAGCTAAAAGATCCTGGGAGGATCTCGTGCAGACTCTAAGAGAACACAAATGTCAGTCAAGACTACTATAACAAGCAAAACTCTTAATCAACATAGAAGGAGAAATCAAAATATTCCATGACAAGAC
>BDUI01008890.1:19238-29577 GCA_002335545.1 Apodemus speciosus
AGAGAGAGAGAGAGAGAGAGAGAGAGAGAGAGAGAGAGAGAGAGAGAAACTTCCTTCTTAGACTGGTCATACACTCACTATGCAGCCAAGGATGATCTTGAATCTCTGGTCCTCTCGCCTCTGCCTCCACAGTCCTGGAATTTCAGGAGTCTGCTACCACATGCCACTTAATAACACAGTGTTTTATAACTAAAACTCACTGAGAGATTTTAGGTGTTGATATGGAAAATATCTAAGATAATTGAAACATTAATTAGCTTGATTTAGTCATTCCTCCTGTACACATGTAGCAGAGAATCATGTTGTGTGTCAGAATTACAATCTTTATTGGTCAAGTTAAAATTTGATGAGAGGAATCTAACATAAGCAGTCTGGCACCAGGCTACCTCACCCACCAACAGTGTCATTTGAGAAACGTTTTGATACAAAGTCCWATTCCTATTTTCCTAAAAATGTTTCTAGATCTACTAAAATTTTTATTTACAAAATAATTGGTAAAAACACTCCTTTGGGTGGCAGGAAAACAGGTGGGGTCAGGTGGTAAGACCTGCCCCAGGATAGTAATAACCCTGGCTCACCAGAGACTGGATTCTCCTCTTTGTAAACTCTCCTGTTTGCCGAATGTAAATCTCCTTTAGTCAGTGTTCAGCACTTAGACCGCGCATTCCTCTCAGTTGCAATTGCTGTGGTCTAAAGACTTACCCATATTCTCTGACTTCCCTGAGAGGCTTCATTAAGCACTGCAAMTGCTCACACCAAGGAAAAACCTCCTTATCTCCACATTTCCTTTGCTGACCCTGTGAGACCATGGCTGTTCTCTTGTTCCCAGAGTGCACTGGGCCTGCTTCTCCTGTGCACAATCCACCATGCATAAGAATGAACACTGTGGTGGGGATCAGGCTCTTGTCTTGATTTTGGAGCCTTTGGGTCACCAACTGCTTTTATTGACACTCGGGGACCATGTGTTGGGGTTTGCTCTGTAGAGGTGACCTTTCTGGAAGCCATTTTTCCTGTGCCCTCAGCCCAGCTCTCAGGAGTCTCTGCGTGCTCCCCGTTACTGTGGGCCAGGCTGCAGGGTGGGCAATCACTCTCTCCTCCCCTCCAGTTGTCCAGCTTCAGGGAGGAAGACTGTCCCAAGTACATGTCCTCCTGAGACTGTGGGGGAAAGAGGCAGTGTGCCCTCAGCTGCAGGTTAGTGAGTGTTCCCATCTGCTAAGAAAGACACAGCTGCTGTCTCTGCTTTGTGTTTCATCTTTTGAGCCTTTTGTGTAAAGGGAGGGTGGTGGAGTGTGCTTGGGGTCCCTGCACTAGGGAGGCTGAGGCAGAAGGATTATGAGTTGGTAGTCAGTCTGATCCACACCGTGAAAGTAGGCCTAAACCACACCAGTGTAAGTCAAATGAGAAAAGACCCCGTGATTTAGTTATACAGCTATAAATCAAAGCTAGAAAAAAAAATAAAGGACAGTCATATCCATGTAACAATAATCCAACATGGACTCTCTATTGTTTAAAGATCCTTTTAGGTTGTTTAATTCCATATGTGCTCCCTGCGCCCATAGAGTTAGAACCAAACTTACAGTCAGTCTTGTATTTGATAGCTATCTTTATCTGTGCCGAACAGTGCTGAAACCAGAAACCCAGACATGAGTCTTGTAGGCTGAGGCGCTGAGGACCTGATCCGGGGCTGCTACTGGCAGCAATACTCATGGCACAGTAGTCGATAGCCACACCTATCATATTAGGTCTCCTTGGGGCATAGCAGAACACGTGTGGTCTCTTCCACTTCAGAATCCACAGTGCCTTGCAGCTAATGTGTCCTTTTCCTTGACTAAAGACAATGGGACGTTGGCTTGTAAGAGGAGAGCAGGCCACTTAGAAGTTCACCTAACCCTGGCATTCTTCTGAAGGGCTGTTAYATTTGGGTGGCAAAGAAGCAGGTCTAGAGCCGCCATGGGACACACTGCTTCATGCTAAGGACTGGAGGGTCTCTGCCCATCGATGCCTAGTTCTGCCCTGTGTTTCACTCCAGAAAGTGCTGATGCTGTCCTGTGGTGACTGCTGCAGCCACAGTCATGGTCCAAGGACTTCTGAGGGCAGACTCTCTTCTAGATGCAGGTGCATTATTGCGAGGATGATGAAGATGGCAGCATGAGTGTTGAGGACACAAGCTATCAACAGCCATGTCTGACCTAGATATGGAATTTCCTGTGATGTGCGGAAACACACAGTGGCTGTGGCATGGGGTTGTGGGGAGAAGAGATGAGAGACAAGGAAGTAGAAAATGAGAAAAATGGGACAATGGAGGGAAGAAGAGAACAGTGCTTGCTGCTCTGCATATGAAATCTCACTGTATCCATGCATGTTAGATAATGGTGAGTCATCCACAGTGTGACACCTGTGCTTGCCAGGAAGTCAGGAGTCAAGAGTGTTAACATGGCAAGAGAGTAGTTCAAGTCAATTCTTCATTGTGTTTAGAGGGGCTGTGTGTTTTGAGCACAGACTGGAGTCACACAGGTGCAAGAGGTTATGTCTTTATTGAGGTGCATTACAGGGAACAATCCATCATCACAGACTTGTGTATTATTTAGATTGTCTTGCAGATAGGCTGGGGAAGTCTGAGGGCAGACTGGGGACAGGCAGAGGACAGGCTGGGGGCAGACTGGGGACAGGTCACGTTGAACTCAAGGGGCACCAGATGAGCTCAGGCTTGGAGAGTCTGACTCAGGCAGGTCATGCTTTTCAGCTACTTGTGCTTTAAGACATTATTAATCCAGGGCACATATGAGGAGATTCGGGTGAAGACTGCAGGGGGCTTTCCATCTAGATTCCCATAAGAGACAATGCCATGGGCCACACCAGCACACACTAGAGGTCCCCCAGAGTCTCCCTGTGGGTGAGGAAAATCAGACTATGAGTATAGATTGCTTTCCCCCAACTTCAAACACCACACCACAGCCAATCCCAGACTGAAGTAAGAAGCCCTGGTCCACCATTATTCGTAAATTAGGGATTTAATGATTGATTTCCTCCCCCAACCCCCGGTCTGGCCTTCCCCCCTGCTAACATGTCTCCCCTTACTTGCTTCCTGTCTCATATCTAGCCTCATAGGAAGGTTACAGAAATGGCTTGGGCTCAGGGAAATGAGACAGAGAGGGAGAATTTCAGTTCCTAAGGTCACAGGGCTAGAAGTCTAAGAACACAGGCATTAGTCACTTCTGTGGAGACCTGTTGGACACACTTCCTCCTCTGATGCTGTTGTGTGATGAGGGGAGGAAAAGCAGGCGTGGACTCACCGAGTATACTGATTTTAACGTTGTGGGACTGCCCACACAGACCTGGATACTGTTGTTATAAACCAAATCATCTTCACAGGCCTTTTTATCCATGATTTTCAGTTCAACCTCTCTCAGGACATCTGAACAAGAATCAGTCACTCCAGTTTGCCCCCACCCAGCTGCCCAGCACATCTTCTCAGGCTTGATAAAGTCAGAGGGACGAGGCAGGGAAATTACATCCACAGCACGAGTCAACTCTGCTTTCTGTTGAAGCTGTTGGGGGAAGGAAAGAAGAGATATCACAGCAGTGAAGGATGCTTGGACAAGGGGCCATATCCATTGGGAACTCAGTAGTGGGTTCTGAGAAAATGATTTGGACAGGAAAGAATTTGAAGTCCTGAGGCAGGAGGAGAGTTAAGGTTGGGAGACTTAAGCAGGGCAAGAGAAATAACTTCACCTTCAGTAACATGATGTCATGGAGATCGGAAAAGGAATTGTACTTTTGGTGAATGATTTGTTTTTCAACTTTTATTTTCTGCTGTGTGGATTCGTTCTTTTTCCAATTATGAGCTCCAAGGGTGACAGTGATTTCTCTGATGAAAAAGAAAAGAAGCAGTGGAAAGGGCTGCTCTTAGGAGGAGGACTCCTTCCCAGGAGAAGGGCACCAGGGCCTAAGTTCTGCCCAGTACAGAGTGAAAGAGACCAGAGATGGAGCTCCCAGGACCACAGCCTTTCCAGAAGGATGCGGCTCAGGGAAACACAGGACTGAGAACTTTCCCCACACTCCACACCCAGTATGTGGATTGAACCCAAGCCTTGCACATGGCCAATGGGCACTCTACATTGAGTTACACGCCAGCCCATGTCTGAGATCTGGTGACACCAGGACAAGACAAGATCTGTAGTTTTTTCATCCCAACTAGAACCCTGCTTAAAGCTCTGACCTCTGAAAATGGAGACCACACATGAGATGGTCCASTGWGTGGCCTTGTGCTCCCTTCATCCTCTCAGTGTAAGGAGARCCCATCTTGAACCTTCCTCGGGCCTCTGCCACTCTGTGACTCTGGCTCCTGCATTTCCTCACAGGAAGAGAAGCCTCTTACCTTCCTTTACAGTGTGCAGCAGTCATCACGAATTGGCGGGTGATGAGAAAGCCACCACAGCTGATTGTGTGCCCGTTCTCAATGGTGATCTCCAGATGGGCCATGTAAGGGCGGGAATGTGGCTCAGACTCAACACCACCAATAATCTCCTCTGGAACAAAGAACCCCCAGTCCCTAGTCACACACTTGTGGAACACCCCAACACAGCGCTAGCAAGGGAAGATGGCGTAAAGCTGAGCGACTGCTCCAAGCCCACCCYGCCTCCCATGGGGCTCAGGTCCCTCCACATGCCCTTTGGTCTATTTTTCTCACTAGTCCTCCCTGTCCACCATCATCCTTCATTCAGAACACAATGCCCACTCATGTTTATGATGTCCCAATTCATTAGACATTTNCCTATCAAAAATGGGGTACAGAACTAAACAAAGACTTCTCACCTGAAGAAATTCAGATGGCTGAGAAGCACCTTTAAAAAAATGTTCAACATCATTAGTCATTAGAGGAATGAAAACTTTTTTAACACGTAAAAACTATTTATTGTGATGAATTTCAGAGAAAAAGATATTGTGCAGCCAGAGTAATGTAGGAACTCAAACATGCACTTGTTTAGATTCAAAGACTATGTATCTCAAAGAACCGCATAATTGGACGTGATGATCTAGAATCATGAAGCTTTGCAGAAAAATTCTAGGTCTGGTAAAAAGAAGTGTTGACTGTCACAGGAWGCCTCAGCTAGTTCCCAGGCTTGGASCAGACAAACAGAGCTCCTGCATGGTAGAGACTGKGTGYCCTTGMRGAAAGGTCTGGGGTCAACTCTGTCCTTCTGTATTTCCTTCCTTTGCTTCCTCAGAGGTATAAAGCACTGTCTGAGCAGAGAGATTTGAATTAGAGAAAAATATATATTAATGTTTTTTATTACCATGCATTGGACCTGACCTGATAATACTTTATAAAGACCCCAAATTCTTCTATGCAGCCCCTGCCTAGAAAAGCACCTGGCCTTGAGATGGTCTATACACATGGTGCCAAATGAACATTCTTATTTTGCAACTCATGAATGAAGAGGTAGGACAGACATAGTTAACAATTGGCATCATCACACGGTGCTTGCCTGATTCAGGAAGTGACATTATCACAGAAACTAGTGGAAAAGGTCACAACTGTCTCTTTTTACTGAAAAGTAAACCACAGTCTTGGTTTATGTGGAGTTCTCCAGAGTCAATGCAAATAGTGCATTATTGAATGTTGCAAATGAGGTGATCTCTGCTATATCTACCTTCAGAATATCTATTTGCATCTTGGAGAACTACAGGGAAATATTGTAAAGTTAACTGTGTGGTGACTCTAGCCAAAGTTGCTCTTGGTATAGTTTTATTGTTTTGTTGTTGAGGCAAATGACACATCTGTGGCAGCTATCAATCTAAGGAATGCGTCGACGTGCATCATTAGGGACAGTAACATCCATTGCAGGGACCCCAATCATGTCACACTGATGATATCATGCTTATTGGACTTGGAGTGCAGGAGGTAGCACCTACTATAGACACCTTGGGAAGACACACTTCTCTCGAAATAGAAAAAAAATAAGTGCATTGACTTTAGAGAAGTATCCATGGTCAATGATCATTCATAAGTCCAGTTTTCTCTTCCTAAGTCAGGTTGTTGCAGCTGACTCATCCATATCTAAGGAAGAGGGAAAATCTTCCTTGGGTATTTGGAAGGAAAGTTGGCTGAGACAAAAATGATCATGCACGATGTCTCCCTAAGTAGCATCCAACTTGAGTGTGGATGTTTGGAACAATAATATCCTACTTGATGGTGTTATGGAAGACAGTGATGTACAGAAGTTCAATCCAAAAATTAAAACATCTTCAAACTTCTAGGAAAGACCACCTAATATGTAACCATAGTAACACATCCAAACCAAAATTATATTTATTGGCTCCTTGCTCCTTTTGGCCGATTACAGATGTCTGTGCGATTATAAAAAAAAAATATAACCAGAGACATCTTCACCTTCATCTTGTCAAGAGACAATTATGTTAAAAAGACAAAAATTTCAAAATGTTTGTTTTTAGAAATTTCATGCAGGAGTATTGAATTTAAAACATTATCATGCCTCCCTTCTGCCCTCAAACTTCTTTCAGTCTGTATTTTACACTGCATGTGCAGAAGACCAAATGGTGGGGGATGACTGGAGCCCTTCAGTTCAAAATCCATGGCATGGTGTCCTAGTTTGTTGGGACATAGCATTGATCCTCACCTCTAGCCTCTTGGGAATCTTGCTCTTCATAGGGAAACTGAAGAATTTCATAACAGCCATCATAACAGGAAAAGGTGACTCAATCCCTAGAGACACTGAAACTGCTAGAGAACGAAGGGAGAGAGCAGGCAGGGGATTGGAGGTGGGAACTAGGATGGACTTGGTAAGTATCATCCACTTTCATTAGGAATGCTACATGGACGATGGCACAGTCTTTCCCTGAGAAACCCATAAAGCAGAGGCTGGAGTGGGAATAAGAGGGATGTCCACTCCTCACACACTGACAGGCTCAAAAGCAGCTGCCAACTTGTTTAGAGATAAGTTAGGATCATAATATGTTAGGCAATGATAATCAAYTTTAAGAGAAGCTTTTGTGGTTTGGGTAAGGTCTCTTATGTATGTCTGGGGTGCTTCTCTTATGATCCTATCATGCTATCTGTCTCTGCCTCTCAGTTCTCAGCATCAGCCCAGGCCTCATCAGACATCTTAGCCTCTGATCTATTAATGGTTTTGTCATATCTAGAAGGCTGTGTGGGAGCTACACTAGCACCAACAGACATTTTCCCATGCTTCCATGAAGTTAAGTTAGCATACCATGGCTGCCAGTGGAACCTGTGCAGTCCTAATGCAGTGTGACTGAGTCAGAGACCCTGGACTCACTGTGTGTGCTCTGTACTCCCTCCTGTGGTGTCAAATAGAGTGGCCACCTCCTCAGTGGAGGGCCCACTAGGGACTCCCCATTGCCTCTCCAGGATCAGCAGTCARTRAGTCCTCAAATATGGTTTTTAGATTTCCCAACTCCCAACTTCTTTCGCTTTTTCACTCATTTGGACTTGGAGAAGCCAAGGGTTATAATCTTCATAACTTTATGGATTAGACCAAAGAAAGGRAAGGCTGATAAACCAAGACCTCAAAGCTTGAGTAATGGAGGTCCTAGTCTGTGTAGAAACACAACTTATCCAAAATTCTTCCCCATGTTGAGAGTTGTACTTTACAGAGGAAAGTCAGCCAGGTGTGGTACACCCAGGAATCCCCCACATTCCTGCTTTTATCATGAATCAACACAATCACCCAGAAAAGTCTTTCTTGCAGATATAATGTTCCATGGGTTACATTCTCTAGTGTTTGAATAGAATGTTCTATAGATGTCTATTAGGTCTATTTAATTTATAATGTTAATTAACTCCAGCCTTTCTTGCTTTAGTTTTTGTCTTGATGACCTGTCTGTTAGTAATGGGGGGGGGTACCGAAGTGATACACTATTACTGTGTGAGGGCCATTGTGATTTCAGCTTTAGGAGACTTTYTCTTATGAACTTGGGTATCCTTGTGTTTGGTGCATACATATTTAGAACTGWGATGTCCTCTCAGTGGACTTTTTAATGGATATGTAGTGTTCTTACCTATCTCTTCTGATCAGTTTTTATTTGAAGTATGTTTTGTCTTATATTAAAATAGCTACATCTGTTTGCTTCTTGAATCCTTTGCTTCTCTAGCCTTTTAACCTAAGGAGATGTCTGTCCATGGTGTTGATGCATGTATTTTGGATGCAGTCATAGGGTGTATCCTGATTTCCCATCCATTCTGTTAGTCTGTATCTTTTTATTGGAAATCGAGATCATTATTATTGGACAGTTATCAATGAGCAGTGTTTGTTGATTCCAGTTATTCTGTCATTTTGTTGTGTGACCCACACAACATATGCCATGATGCCCGTGACTTACTAGTTTAGCATTGTTTATTATTCCTTGCTTTTTCTAGAGTGGGGTTGATCCCTTCAGATTGAAATTTTCCTTCTGGTGCCTTCCCTAAAGCTGGATTGGTGGATCATGTTTTTCTTTTTCCATCAATTGTTGTAGATAGTTTTGCTGGGTGTAATAGTCCGGATTTGCATCTGTGGTCTCCTAGAGCTTGTAGAACATCTATCTAGGCCTTTTGGCTTTGAGAAGTCAGTACTATTCTAATGGATTGTTATCACCAAAAGTTCATATCTCATCCTCAATTTTAGTATACTTTTGTGGGGTATAAGGATCTGAATTAGCACTTGTGCMTGATTTATAAGTTTCATCTTTTCATAGACTCTCAGAGTTTTGTGAGTTGGATTTCGTCTGAGTTTTGCTCCTTAATGAAGATTACTATAGAATTGGTTATTTAGTAGATAGGCACATTTTATAGGTTTTTCCACATTGTTTATATTTTTGTGACAAGAAGTGGGCATTGAAATTTAGACTGTTGTCTGGTGAGATTTTACCCCACTAGGCTGGAATCCCAAGGTGGCCTTTGATTAGGCATCTGGGTATCTCAAAGGCTGAAGCCCTGGTTTCGAATCTGGGCACTAGTACAAGGTTTCCTACCAGATCCAAGTCTGGTGTAGGCCCATATCAATCTTATGGAGTGATAGGTCTGGGATTAAAAGAGGATTGTGACATTGTACCAGAAGCAGGGCAGGCTGGGCTCATGATAGGATAGGAAAGTTCACCTGAGTAGAAGAGAAATGAGATATGAAATTGAAAGTGTCGGCTTAGATTTCTGGGGGAAAATACAGGGTTCAGGGTAGCACTGTGGTAAGGAACCAGAGGTCAGCAATAGCAAGCAAAGATCTTTTCTGGCTGTGAGAACTCATCTGAGCTTGAGGAACCATGTTAAGCATATCTTAATTAATCTATACCTATCAATGATTAACTATTAAGAGTAGCCATCTGTGCCTGAGATGTGATAGTTGACCTCCAAAGAGCTATTGGCAATAGATGGTTTCTGGGAGGGGCATAATCACTGGTGGCTACTGAGATGTTTCCCATACTCCACTGTATTGCTTCTCAACCTGGGGGTCCTGACCCCTCTAGAGGTAAAATTGCTTTCACAAGTGCACATATCAGAATCCTGCATATCACATATCTATATTATGATTTATAACCGTAGCAAARCTACCGTTATGGAGTAAAAATGAAGTAATCGTATGGTTTGTGGTCACCACAATATGAGTATTACAACATAAATCATTACAACACTAAGAAGGTGAGAAACCCTCCTCCAGTGGAYGGAGACACACACAGACATACATGGGCAGCACTACTTAGACTTCTGGGTAACAAGAAGAAATCCCGTGTGGCTTTAAATGTCTCCATCAAGCAATTAGCTATTAGTTTGATGTCTCTGCCCATATTGTGACTCGGCCTGTCTCTCTTGAAGTTTTTAGCGTGCCCTTTAGCCTTTTTAGTTTTAGCATTTTGACCATAATACATCATGCAAATTTCCTCTTCTTTGGTACTGTGTACTTGGATGAGTAGCTCTTTTTTGTGTTTGGGAATTTTTCTTCTGTGAGTTTATTGAGAACATTACCCATGACTTTGGCCTGGAGCTCGTCTCTGTCTTCTCTGTCATGAASTTGGGAAGGGCTTTGTCAAGCAGTACATGGTGGGAGTTAGATGGGGGAATGGGGAGTACATATGATCATACTGTATACAACAAATTCTCAATGAAATTCACAAAGGTAAAGAAGAATTAAAAATAAAGAAAAAAAGGATAAAAAAAATCTTGCTACAATAGAACCAAACAAAAAGCTCTCAAGAGAATGAACATAAAGGACTAGGAAGAAACACTTTAAAAGTCTTCAGCATCCTTAGGCACAAGGGAAATCCAGACTAAAGTCACGTTAAGATTCATGTTACTGCAGTACACGGCCATCATCAAGAATGGCAA
>BDUI01008893.1:29387-44830 GCA_002335545.1 Apodemus speciosus
GAAATAGATATTACTCAAATTACAAAAGTATTATCTCAAATACTGCCTATCATTTTGGTGCAAATAAGAATTTTAAGAGAAGCCATTTACTTAAGCCATCACAAACTTGTATTGGCGGTATTACGTATTGTCACAGGAACATGAATTTTTGCTGCTTGTAACTTATTTATGAAAAATAAATATAATTTCTGAATGCATAGAAGAAAAGGAAGAGGTGTGGCAATGCCTAATGCTCTACTGCAAAATGCCCTCAGTTATCCCAAATGGTTGTTAGAGCTTCGCTGTTCCCTTGTTGAGGACCTTGCTCAGAGAACAAATGTGTGGGACAATACATGGTACCTGCCACTCTCCTGCAACGCGAGGGCCAGTGTACTCCTAATACTGACACATGCCCCAAATTCCTTACTTTTGTTATATATACTTACTTCTGACCGGCAGTCTTCAAAAGCTTGTTCCATTTGGTATAATGTTTTAGTGGCACCCTCTGCTGTGCTGTCCATTTCATTGCGCTTACAGTGTTTCTAAGCAGGTGCTGAGGATTCRTCCAGTAGGCACTCAGTTCATCTTTTGTTACTGTGACGCTTTCTGTCTATTAATTAAATCTCCTTGTATTCACATTTACCTCCTATGTTAACCTTACAAACTAAACATTCTTCTCTTACTCGATTGCTGTGATGTTTGCTGCTGTATACATTTCATTTCTCCTGTCTTTAACTTACCTACCAGTGCATGGGTACAGAGACAAATGTTTCACACAGTCAAATCCCAAATCTTCAGCTAAGGAACCAGTTCATAATCAAGGTACTGTACTGTGTGTCCCAGTGTGTCACTTTGTAAAATCACCTTCTCATAAAAGTGAATGCTACAAGTAAAGCTTCATGTTTGTCAAGTCACATCCTTATTCTCATTYGTATTATGACCCTGTTCCTGTGATTGCATTTAAAAGCCATTGCCATGGTGCCTCAGACCCACCCTTCTCTTGCAAACTGGTCTGTTAAGCTCCACAAATGCTGAGAGAGAAGGAAACATGACATTACGGAAGCAACTTCCGGCATTTAGAAACAAGCTTGGCATTATCACTGGCGAAGACTCTGAAACAGCCTTCCAGGCTTACACAAGGAAACCCAACTTTGGGGAGGTCTTCACCCCTTACCCCATCTCTGCAGCAATTTGTGACAGGCTCTGTTGCTTTAAAGATGCTGCATTTGGCATAAGTATATGCCTGTTTGGATGTTTGATATTTTAATCATCTCACACATTGAAGTCCTTGATTTTTCTAATTAATATAAATTAGGTCAGCTTATACAACATGACTCTTTGGTCTTCTTACTGTGCATGGATTTTCTCTCAAAAGATGTCTGCTTCTGACCATATATTTTAACTCCTAAGTTAAGTGAAATGCACATTACTAAATTTATATTTTTTTAGTTCTTAATGGAGACTCTATAAAAGAATTTTTAGTTGTTTAAAATTAGGCCATTTTTTGCCTAACCAGATTTGCATTCTATACCAGCCTCTGGCTTTAGAAGCTTTCTTACGTTTCCAGTTTACCTCATGGTGTGGTTTCGTGTTAAGTGAGTATATAATGAGAAGAGCATCCTCCTGTGGCTCCCGAGAGCTGCACAGACCCCTGCCCCACCCTTCCGTGTGCCTGCACTCTGCTCCCTGCAGCACTCACTCTGCTTAGCTCTCGGATCTGCTTTAAATGCCACATTTACAATGACATGAAATGAGACACCAATGATTTCTTAAGTTCTTCTAAATCTAAGACAAGTGATTTTTAAAATACTATATCAAATTAGGTTTATATTGAAAAAAAAAAAAAAACAACTGCCAAATGAGCGTTCTGATCCATGGCTTAGATTGATTACCCCTTAAGATTAGATTGTGTTACTGCTAAAACTATCCCCAGAGCGCATGTCTTACTCTGAGGCATCTCACATCCTCTCATTCCTTTTCTTGGCTTTCGTGAAGGCGTATGGGCGAGTCTTCGTTCCAGCACCCGCTTGATCAGCTCCCCGACATCCTTCATTGACGTCGGTGCCAGGCTGGCAGGCAAGGATCATTCAGCCTCCTTCAGTAGCAGCACCTACCTACAAAACCAACTCTTAAAACGACAAGCCGCCCTTTATATATTTGGTGAAAAGTCACAACTACGGGTAAGCTTTTTCTCTCACTTAGAAAATGTGGAAAAAAACAAAGGCAGCTTATGAACCCTATCACAAACTAATTTTACCATAAGTTTTTATACCACAATTCCTAACCTAGATATAGTAATCTCAAAAAAAAAAAAAATACACCTTAATTATAAAGCACGCATGGTGGTACCATCACACCTGTAATCTCAGTTCTTGGGAGGATTAGGAGTTCAAGGCCAGCCTCAACTATATGAAAAACTTGTCTCAAGAAAACACAGAAGAGGCTAGAGAGATAGCTCAGTCAGTACAGCAGTCGCTACACAAGCATGAGAACTTGAGTTCAGTTCCCAGTGCCCAGGTTAAAGACTGGGCGGCCCTACATTCCTATAGTTTTAGCACTGCAGAGGTAAGACGAGACAATCCCTGGAGCTTACCAGCTGGCCAACAAGGTTCAGGTTCCATTTAAGACCCTGTTTGAAAAAAAAAAACAGGTGAATTAGGGTGGAGAGATAGCTCAACAGTTAAAGGACTTACCATGCAGAACCCACTTAAATGCTGGATGGGCATGGCAGCCTGCCTGTAACTCCAGCCTGTCAAGACAGAAGCAGGATTCCCATAACAAGCTGGCTAGCAAGACTAGCCATTGGGTGCTCTGGTTTGACTAGAAGACTCTGCCTCGATGAATTAGGTAGAGGAGCAATTGAGAGTGAATCCTGATAGCATCTTGAGCCTCACACATGGGAAATGGAAAAAGAAAAGGAAAAGAGGCAAATGGCTTCTGAGGAACTACTCCCAAGCTTGACCTCTGTCTGGCCTCCACACAAGCCTGCATATACATGCTTGTTCACGCTGCATATACACATATTCCCATACCCAGGAATATGCACACCATAAAAGAGCCAATAAAAGATTTTTTTAAATTAGTTCTGCTTATGTTTATGCAGACATATATATATTTATGTGTGGATGGATATGTGTACATTTTGTTAGCTGTGAGAGTGAATATTCAGTCTTTTTTAAAAAACATAAAGGATATCAGGAAGTATAAATACAGAAGAGAAATAAGGCTTATTCAGACTGCATTTCTCACCATCTTCCTCTAGTTCCCACAGGCATCTGTACATGTAAACAAATGACCTCTACTCTCTGACCTGTTAATACAGAAGACTGCACAATGACAGAGATTAGTGGACGAATTTGGAGGCAAGGGGAGATAAGGCCTTGTTTTTTAAGGAACATTTTCTTCAAACTTTTTAGAACTATATACACAGAGATATGGGTTTTAAGATTAGATAATTCAAAAGTATCAGCTGCTAATTCTGTGCTCAGGAGCTTTACCATGTAAGATATCATAAACTGTAAAAATAACACCAGTAGTTTCTTAAATTTAATGTTTTCTAAACCGTGTGTTAAAAAAATAAATGTTGAGCCAGCCCAGTATGTAAAGGTACTTCTTGCTACAATGTCCAATGACCTGAAATTGACCCCAAGAACCCACATAACTGGGGAGCACTAGCAACTTTAACCTCCAAACAAGTGTTGTAGTATGTGCCCACCCTGCCCTACACACACACACACACACACACACACACACACACACACACAATCAGTCAATGTGTTTTTTGTGTTTTGTTTTGTTTGTTTCTTTTGTTGTTGTTTGGGGGAGTTGTTTGTTTGCTTTTTGGTTGTTTGGGGTGGGTGTATTTTGAGACAAGGTTTCTGCATGTTGCCCTGGCTATCCTGGAACTCATGCTGGATCCACCTGCCTCTGCCTCTAAACGCTAGGATTAAAGACATGAGCTACCACCACCCAGCAAATAAGTGTAATTTTTTTCAGCTAAAATAATATTTCTGTCAACATATGCAGAGGAAGTAGAAGCATCTGTTAATTCAGAAATCTCAACGTCTCGCCCTGTGAGCAGTCTAGACAGACCTTTGGCTGAACCATAGAGCAGAGACTGTGTACAAGCTACTCTCAGCAGGACCCCACTTGCTCAGCCCTTGGAATGCCAATGACTGAGTCATCTCTGCTGTAACAGGCTGGCATGGCTAACTCTTTCCCCACTACCTAGACAACTGCAACCAATTAGTCACCAGCCTGAAGGGTAGAGGCCATGAAACTTTTAGGTCATTCTCAGTTTTAAAATCCATATACATGTATCTTTTGATACAGAAGTTAATTGTATATCTAGAAAATAGAACTCTGTTCAACAGTAGTTGAAGAGTGCCTGCACAGCACCATGTGGCTTCTCCAGACTAGGCCTGGTTTTAGTACACTTACTTGATCTGAGTTTTCTTCCAAGGTTAGACTGGGGGAATACGCGCCTCTGGTATTCCCTTTCTGTATGGGGTCTCACAGTGGCTTTGTGATGATGTCTATTCAGTAAGAAAGGCAAACCACTTAATCTTTGCTTTCCTCCTCCCCTTTCTCCTCTCCTTTTTCTTACAGTAAGTCTTATATGTGCTATATCCTAGCTATCATTTGTGATTTTTAGTTGCCACTACTTTGGAAACGTCATATCCCCACAAAGGAAACAGAAAGGGAATTGACCCCAGGTTCTCTTGCTTAGTTACAAGGCAAGCACTTTACCAACTGAGCCATTCCTGCAATTCCTTTTTTTTAATTGTTTTGCTTTTTGAGTTATGGTCTCTATTATGTATCCCTGGCTATCCTGGAACTCACAGAGATCCACCTGCCTGCCTCTGAGTGCTGAGATTAAAGATCTGCACTGCAGATCCTTTTTTAAATTTTAATAGGACTTTAACAACAAAAATAATCAAATTAAACATCAAGTGGGCCAAATATATATGTCCTTTGCAGCATTTTTAACTTTTTAATAATTAATATTTCATGTCCATTGAGCCCAGATCCTCTGGAAGAGCAGTCAGTCTCTTAATTGTTGTACCATTTTTAACTTTGTAAATTGTAGTCAAAAGAACATTTAGTATCCTAAACATTTTTTTATGTTCATAGTATTAAGTACATTCACATTGCTATACAACCAGTTTCTTTTTTTTATTTTTTTATTTTTTTTTACAACCAGTTTCAAGAATACAGTTTTGCTCATTGAAAAACAGGTTATCCAGTAGATATAGAGAAGAGGCTAAAAGAATGAGAAGATAGAGGGCTTTTTACGCCTTTGACCCAGACAGCCAGATTATCAACCTGAAATTGCATCCCTACATCYTCATTGATAAACATGAGGCTAAGGATGAAGATCTGTTAGTAGAGTGCTTGCATGCACAAAGCCCTGGGTTTGATCCCCAGTCCCACAGAAACCAGGTATGGTAGCCCGTACCTGTAATCCCAGCACCCGGGAGCTAGAGGCAAAGGAGAAGTTCAAGGCCATGCTCAGCTTGCAGATGTGAAGCTAACCTGGAATACATGAGGTCCTATCACACCTCACAGTATAAATTACACATGAAATGAAAACAAAAGAAAGGGCATCTAAGTAAACATAGGTGATGTATGTTTTATGAAAAAATAACAAAAATCAAGAAATAGTCATTTTATTGTAGGGAAAATCTTAATGACTTAAAAAGTAATCATAATGCAATGAGATCATAATTTTTCTTTCTTTCTAAATGTTTGTCTTTTATACTTTTATAATGAATATTTGCATAATAAGAAATAAATTTATATCTACAGAATTGGTTCAGTTCTGGAACCCCAACAGTATATATTACCCTCCGATTAGCAGTGTGTATCCTGGGAAATGAAGTTAATGCTGTGGAATTAAGCATGCTGCTCTTTTGTCCCTGGTTCTCTTTTTACTTGTTTTGGGGTTTGTGGGTATTCCGTTTTGTTTTGTTCGTTTTCCCTGAGACAGGGTTTCTCTGTGTAGCCRTAGCTAAACTGGAACTCACTCTGTAAACCAGTCTGGCCTTGAACTCAGAGATCCACCTGCCTCTGTCTCCCAAGCACTGGGATTAAGGGAGTGTGCCACTAGCCTAGTGGTTCTTGGAGCCATAGGTTCAAGGCCTTAGAACTGCCTTCTGTTTGGTGTCAGACACTGCCTCAACTTCAGCCTTCCAGTCTCTCAAGTTCTCAGAATGACAGCCTTCCTGAGCTAAGCCATCTACGCTAGCGAGCACTAACCTGCCGCTCTGGATAACTGCTAGAGCAGGCTGCACTGCTGACAGGAGAACCACGCAGACTGGCCTCTCGATCCACTGCAGCTTTTACAGCTCTTAGGCATCAAATGAGTGTCACTTATTAAGCATTTCCCTGGGGAAAGTTTTATTCTTTTATCTTAACATACTATCTGCCTAATTCTCTGTATCTTCATATTCAGAGCTCAAAGGTAGAGTTTGCTTTCAACTGTGAGTTTGTTCCTGTTGAGTTCCATGAAATCCGACAAGTGAAAGCCAGTTTTAAGAAGCTGATGAGAGCTTGTATCCCAAGTACCATCCCTACAGACTCAGAAGTGACCTTCCTGAAGGCCCTGGGAGATTCTGAGTGGTTCCCACAGGTAACATCAGGGGAAAATTGTTGTGTAACTCCAAGAACACCCCAAAGAGAATACCACACCTAGAAAGCCTGTTTTCTTCCCTCTCTTCCTCATTCTCCTTCGTCATGTGACCTCTGTAAAGGCCTCTCAGTTCTAAGAAACTAGGGCCTATGTGTGAGGAGGGAAATTCTTGATCCCCTGGGGTTTTCTCTGTGTAATAGAATGTGGCATGTCATGTAGAAACTTTTTTGATGCTCAAGAAAGTCAGTCATGTGTTTTCATAGATCTGCTGTGCTGTCGTCAGACCYACAAGGATCTGGGACAGAAGGTGATCTCTGCACACGCCTTTCCCTGACTCTCTCACCTCCTGCCCTTTTCTCACTTCTGCCTTTTCTATGTCTCTAGATTTTAGATTCACCCACATATTAGCCATCAAATACTAGATACTTCAAACCTACCTCAGGTCTCAGAAAACTAGATTTTCATCATCTTTTAGCCAAATCACCCTGAAGATATTTCTAATTGAACTTTTATTGAGATATTAAATGAAATGTGGTTTGCCAACATGCATATGCCTACATTTCTTCCAAACCACAGAAAGAAAGATATTTATTACTTGCACATTGTAGACAGTAATGTCAGTTCTCTAACAAAAACCAATTAGAAACTCTGTCTTTTCCACTTAATAACACCGCTTTTCCACTTCAAGGAAATTGTAGATGGCCATTTTATTTGTATATTATCTCAGTTAATACCTTGGGTTTTTGTTTATTAGCACTTATTCTACCTAATATGACATTCATATGTAAATATTGTATATTTTTATCATCTTCACACTTTGTATACTCACTGTTCATCTCCTACTTTGCTGATCCCTTCCGTCTTCCCTTCTGGGAGCCCTTTCTGTTGTCACGGCTGTGGTTTCCCTTCTGGGAGCCCTTTCTGTTGTCACGGCTGTGGTTTGCCGTTGGTAGTCCAGTGCTTTCATTGCAGTTGGATGGTAAGGGCTTATTCACAGAGCTATGGGAACCTTCCCAAAGACTGCTCCACAGAAGAAAATGTCTCTTCCTCCCCGGGCACCCATTAATCACCTATAGCTCTTCAGTGACAGTGGGACCTCAGGAGATAGATCTTCCTCCCTCTGGGATAATATGTTGATAAGCCCAGTCATGTGCAGATCTTATGTAGGTAAGCACAGCCGCTGTGAATTCACAAGTACAGCAGCCATGTCATTTCCAGAGGACAGGATTCCAGAAGATTCCGGCTTTGCTTCAGGATCTTACATTCTTTCTGTCTCCACTTCCATGATGTTCCCAATGCCTTGGGTTATGATATAGATGTTCCATTTAGGGCTGAACATTACATAGTCAAGTATTCTCATCACTTTTGCCAGTTAAGTTCCTAGAGTTAGCACTGCCAACTACAAAAAGAAGCTTCCTGACTAAAGCTGATGGCAGCACTAAACTGTAGGCATGAGCATGATTATTTAGAAGGCAGTTTGGCAGATGTATCATGGGTACTTAGAAAAACAACAGTAGTACCCCCCAACTAGGACCTAGGACCTGCCCAGCCATGGGCATTTGCCCATGGACCAGCCATGAATTCCCTCCTGTGGAGCAGGCCTCAAATCCAGTCAGGGGCAGTTGGTTACCACTCTAATGGAATTGCCACTGCTGTGCCAAGGGGCATATCTTGCCTGTCCAGTTGATAGTGTTACACAACTGACCAAGGCTGCAAATGATAACACTCCCCAACCTGCATGACACTTTSAAGTAGTATGAATGCTAGCCAGGAGGAAAGCAGTTCCCAGCTCAGGCCTGCTTGATTTCTCAGTGTTCCATAACCAGAGAAGTTAATGTCTTCAGCAGCAGGATCTGACACTTTTAAATATATCTGCCTGGGCTGGAGAAATGACTTAGTAGTTTAAAGCATGTCCTATTCTTGCAGAGGACCCTGGCACCCCCTTTGCATGATTTACAGATGCCCATAAATCCAACTCCAAGAGATCTGACACCTTTGTCCTCCACAGACATCTGCATGCATGTGACAGACACACATGCAGCACATAAATGTATTTACAAATAATAAAATAATCTTTTGCAAATAAAGAGTTATAGAGATGGCAGTTATGAACACTCACAACTCTTACAGAGGCCCCACGTGGCCTTACAGTATTTGTGAGACTTTTAATGCTCTCAGAAGTAAACTATCCAGTGTATTAAAATATGTAGGTCTGAATCATTCAGAACACAGAGAAAGCTGTAAGGATACCATTATCAAGCTGTTCCTTGAAAATAGGAATGTTTGGAGAAGATAGAAATCATTAATAATACATAGGAGCTTCCTTTAGTCAGTGGTCATAGCTCATAATGCAGAGGGAACAAAATAATAAAGACACAACAGTATGGAGCTGGAGAGAGAACCCAGTGGCTAAAGTCACTGATTGTTCTTTCAGAGGACCTGAGTTCAAATCCCAGCACCCACATAACAGCTAAAAACCATCTATAATTCCAGTTCCAAAGGTTCCAACAGCCTCCTCTGTCCTCCACAGACACCAGGTACACAGACATAAAAATATCCACACACATAAAATAAAATTAAATAATTAAAAACAAAGATGTGATCAGTAGCCTCACTGGCCATGGCTTGCTCTTAGGGCTAACTGAAACATGAGAACCAGGACTCTGACCCTGTCTTCCTGACTTCAGTCATTATCTCCATCTATCAGTTATTTGAAAAGCAGTTAGGGGAATTGTTATCCCTTTGGTATCCATGAAGTAAATTTATTGATGCTAAGAAATTAGAAATATATTTCCATACTGGTCTCCATTCCCCTGAAAAATGTAAACCAGAAACGACTATTTTACCTTGGGAATTGTGATATTTGTAAGATTTTRAAGTACTTTGAAAAAACAGCAAGTAGTGTTACAGCAGACACTAAGTCTAAAGTTTTTTGGGGAAGTCAATGAATAGAGGCGCTTATGCACAGGCCTAAGACCTGAATTTAGCCCAACCCTGCAAGATAACAAGAACTGGCTCCCCAAAAATGTCCTCTGACACATGCCACAGCTTAGAATACACATGCCTGCACTTATACACATATACTCATAAATAAGTGAATAAGTCTCACCCCCATTTTATATTATGCAAAATTTAATATGTCTAAAAAGTAAAATTCCCAAATTAAAAAACAAAAAGACAAAGTGCTTGCTCTAATTGTAGCCTTCTTCTCTCTCAGCTTCACAGGATAATGCAGCTGGCTGTGGTCGTGTCAGAAGTACTTGAGAGTGGTTCTTCAGTTTGGGTGTGTTTAGAAGAAGGCTGGGACATCACTACACAAGTAAAGTGTTCCACGTGGTTTTCAGTATTTTATATTTATATTTCAATGTAGTGTTTACCTTTGGGGTCGTTTCATTTAAYGACTAATGTTTTTATAGACAGAGAAAGACCCCCTGCTCACCAGCCCCTGGCAAGCATCCAACAGCACTGCCCTTTCATAGATCTGGGTCAATTGTCAGACCTTCCTCTTGTTCAGGTGCACCATACAGGCTTGCAGCTAGAGCCCCTGACCAACAGGGTAAAACACGAGCCTCCCTTCCCTTCCTGCCTTTCCCCATCCTTTCTCTAAGCTGGTGAAAAAGAAAATTTGTGTTACTGTTAACAACATTAAGACATTAACCTGCCCCTGCCAAAGAGTAGGATAGGTGTGAACTGATTGCCTAGTATCATAGTCAGCAAACCAGCCAGTTAAGAATTAAAATCTTAATTCTCTGAAAGAGCGCATGTAGCAAAAGTGAATTTGGGGTTTTGTTTTTACTGAAAAGTTTTTAAAATATATTCGATTGGCCATCCTGAAGCAGCTGGTCGGTGTATTTGGCCGTCAGGCAACATTGCTTGTGAATTAGTTGTCATCAAAAGGAAGTGCACAGGACTATGTTAGGTCTGAAATTAATGAGGTGTCCTTCTGCTCTTACCCTAGGTGACATCCCTGGTACAGCTCCTCAGTGATCCCTTCTACAGGACAATCGAAGGCTTCCGGACGCTGGTGGAGAAGGAGTGGCTCTCTTTCGGTCATAAGTTCAGCCAGCGCAGCAGCTTGGCCCTTCACTCCCAGGGCAGTGGGTTTGCTCCCATCTTCTTGCAATTCTTAGACTGTGTGCATCAGGTAAGTGCAGCAAGTTTAGCGTGATTTGACATGGCTACCTGCTGCCACAGCTCAGTCATAGGACATGCTGGAAATGGAGAGGAAATCTGCCCAGTGAGCCTCTGAATGCCTGATGGGAGGAAAGGTGGAAACGGTTTCTGAATTGAAAGGAGGCCTCAAATCAGCATATGATTATATTTTGTTGTTTTTGTTTTTATTCTATTAATCATTTGCTTTTTAAATTAAGAACTTTATTGAACTATCATTTATATACAGATCTCAAATTTAAATGTAAAGTTTTTTAGGATATTCTCAGAGTTGCAAAACTATTACCACAGTTTTAGACAGTTTTAACACCCAGCAGACACTCGGTAGCCATTAGCAGTGACTTTCTACCCCCCTGCCCTGCTGCACACATGGGGCTGTGTCTATGATATCTCTCTTCTCTTTTTGGAAAAACGCCCTGTACCATGGTCTTAGCCCACCTGCCAAGCCACACATGAGCCAGGTGTGACAGAAGAGAGCTTACACTTTGAAACTCTTTGCAAGAAATAGCATGTGTTTTCTGTTTGGATATGGGCCTTTTTATTATATTCCTTTTGGCAAATAGATGAGGGAAATGTTTGGGGACAGTTGGGCCTACCTGATACCAGGAGAGAAAAGCAAATCTCTTAGCCTTGGAGACTGGGAATTTGCCTTTTTTTTTTTTWAWKRWTTTTTTTTTTAATTCTATGTATGTGATTACACTGTTGCTGTCTTCAGACACACCAGAAGAGGGCATTAGATCCTGTTACAGATGGTTGTGAGCCATCATGTAGTTTTTGRGAATTGAACTCAGGACCTCTGGAAGAACAGTCAGTGCTCTTAACTACTGAGCTGYCTTTCTATCCCCAGTATCCTAATTTCAGTGGTTACAACTCCTTTACACTGGGAAATTTAAAGAAACTTTATAAAATGTTTACTCAAATATGAAGATAAGCATAACATTTCAGTATATGGGCATTTCTGTACATGGGCGTTCCAGAGAAAGGAAACCGCAGCAGTCTTCCCTGCTCGGCGGGATTGGTTTGGGCTTCTTACTGCGTTCTTCTGCTCTCCCTGTTCCTTTTTGGGAGTTGTTTGTTCTGGTTCCTTACCTTTAACCTTCTTTATACTAGCTTAGGCATGCAATGCACCATCTGTAATCCCAGCACTCAGAGGGCAGAGGCAGGAAGATTCCCACAAGTTATTCTAACCCAGCCTGGTTTACATAGCAAGTTCCAGGACAGCCATAGCTATATAGTAAAACTGTAATTTTAAGGGAGGAAATTCATTATTTTCCTTTAGTGGAGGAATATTTCAGAAGAATAAATTTTTGCAGGTGAATTAAGCTTAAATAAACTGCTAAATCTATTAAATCTGTGTTCATCTTACCAAATTCTGTATAGCTAATCAATGTCTGTACAAATGTCATTCCTAATTGATGAATATATAAAGCATACTGTCCTCCCATAGGAACATCATTGAACCCCACATACAGCATCCCTTTCTTAGAACGCAGGTCTGTTTTACTCTTGGCAGTGAGGTGTGAGGGTGAGTCTGTAGGAGGTAACATGTACTCTCTGGGTTCCTTAAGCAAAATTAATAATTGTGGTTTGAGTAAAAATGACCCCCATAGGCTCATAGGGAGTGGCACTATTAGGAAGTGTGTCCTTGTTGGAGGAGGCAGGCTTTGTCAAATAGTCAAGGCAGGTGTAGTGTGATACTTATTTCCTGATGCCTGCCAATCTGGATGTAGAACTCTGAACTCCATCTCCAGCACCATGTCTGCCTGTGTTCCTCCATGCTTCCCACCATGACAATGATGGGCTAAACCTCTAACACTGTAAGCCATCCCCAATTAAATGTTTTCCTTTATAAGAGTTGCCATGGTCTTGGTGTCTCTTCACAGCAATAAAACCCTAAGACAATCAGTTTAACATAAACTGCAATGAGGTTTAAGTTATATGCTTGCTAGCTTTTGGATAAATTATAATAAATTGTAAATTTTCAAAATATGTCTACTAAAGCAACCTGGCATAAAAGTCTAACTTTTTGAGACAGGGTTTCTTCTCTGTCTAGTCCTGTCTGTCCTGGAACTCACTCTGTAGACCAGGTCGCCATTGAGCCCATAGAGATACTCCTGCCTCTGCCTCTGCCGCTGCCTCAGGAGTGCATCATCACCTCCTAGCCAAAGTCAACTTTTAATGAAAACTCAGCTGTTAGCAGGTAAGAGCTTCAAGAGCAATACAATGTGGCAGCCAGGGTCTAAAGACTTGGCTGCTGTATCGGTCCTAGCTGTGTTATGCTAAAAAACTTTAAGTGATTTTTTTTAATTTGTCTGAACCTGCCTTTGACATAATACCTCATACATACTCATCTGAGTATAGACAAGCCATGACAAAGGTCACGTGTGACCTTAACTGTAATACTTTAGGGACTTGACTGCAATAGGTATCAACTTGGATGACGCAAATTCTTTTATCTCACAGAGAGATTGTTCATAATTTTGAAAACAGAGGAATCTAAGTAGTSTGTAGTTAACAAATGGTGCTTCTGACTCTTGCTGACTTAATTATACAGTTGCGTTTCATCATCTCCTGCACACTGGTTTGAGGCATTAGAAAATGCCTTCTCTAAGTATCTTTCAAGTGAATGCTCCTGACTTTTACCAAATAATTTTAATTAATGCTATCTTTAGATTTTGGGGTATACAAAACAGAGACAGACCCAACAACACTACAAAAATAAGTTCAATATTTCACAGCAGCAAACAAAACATTCCCTGGATAGAATGCGCTCCATGCTCATTCTAGAATTTATAACAAATAAAAAACGCAATTCATGGACATGTTCCATGATATGTCTATTAGTCTTAACAAAGTTACAAAGAAAACAGATGAAGCACCATTCTTAAATTAGAAATTCCTCATCATATAAAAAGCTGTTGTTTATGCCAGTATACCCAGGTGTCAGATGAAAAGTAATCCTACATCACTGTTTCATAATAGCAACATCTGCRGATTTTGTTACTTGTAATAGTAATTGGCCTAACCAAAATGATATTATGACAGGATGCTTCCTTTCTTTGAAATAATTGAGCCAAATCTTTCCAAAGGAAAATATATCCAAAACATAAAAATGAAATAATTCTTACCTAAGTTTATTTTTAAAACACAATACCAGAGCCAACAAAATGGCTAAAAGTGTTTCCCACCAAGCCTGAGAACCTGGGTGTAGTCCCAAGAACCCATATGGCAAGTGAGTACCCACTCCTATATGATGTCTTCTGACTCCACACACAAACACTAGCACAAGTATAACTGTTTTATGGGAGCCCAACAGAGATGATCACTCAGAAAACAGTTTGTAGCCAATTCAAAGTCTTTATTCCAACCTACTGGGACTACACTCAGTCATTCAGAACCTCAGCATAGCCCCAAACACTTAAAGCAAGGAGTTTTTATAAGGCAAAAACCACATCCTAGTATCTCATTCAGCAGCTGCAGAGGAGATTTTATGCAAGCAAGCAATTTAACAGAAGCTAAGATAACCAGTTAGCTGGAGGAGTAGGTTTGCTCAAGCAGGAAGTTTAACAGAAGCTAAATTAAGTTAGCTGGGGTTATCTTGACCTCAGATTCCTTTAATAATATTGTTGGCTAATTTTCTATGGGGTTCTCATCAAGGAGATCAGATTCTAATTAAACCTTAAATGGCCTCATCAAGAATACAAGATGAGGACTGGAGAGATGGCTCAGTAGTTAAGAACACTGACTGCTCTTCCAGAGGTCCTGAGTTCAATTCCAAGCAACTACATGGTGGCTCACAGCCATCTGCAGTGGGGTCTGATGCCCTCTTCTGGGGTGTCTGAAGAGAGCAATGGTGAATACATAAATAAATAAATAAATCTTGAGAGAGAGAGAGAGAGAGAGAGAGAGAGAGAGAGAGAATGAGAGAGAATACAAGATAAAGGAACTTCTACAATGGCCTGCCCTGTCACACCTACACAAACTAAACAGATAACTGTTTTATAAATAAATAAATAAATAAATAAATAAATAAATAAATAAATAAATAAATAAATAAATAGAGCTATAGTACCAAAGGGGAAAATATGTATTTTCATTATGTCTCACTTTAAGAACCTAACCATGCTGACTGTGCCTTCAGAGTTCATTCACATTGTAAGTTGGCTCACTCTCGCCTGATGTGGTGGTGATGTTCCTCCTCACAGTTACTGTATGCCAACACTGAAGGTCCTAACCCAAAATGCAAAAACTGTTTTCCCCTTTAAGACCAGTTTCTTCCTTGTAACCTTTCATGGGGATCAGTACAGCTGCCTCYAGATATTGGTTATGCTACAATTCATATATGTATATTGGTAAATAGCTATAACTATGCTATTTACATAGCTGCATGGTAGATTCAAGAATGTTGCCTGCTTCCTAGACAACTGAAACTGCTAAACTTCACATAAACCAAACGGCTTTAAAACAAAGCAGTTTTCCATTGTTTTTTAATATCATGAGGTTTAAAGCCTTATTTGAAGGGCTATCACAATACAAAATAACAGTCCTTCCTGAACCTTACTTTGTGCCGTCACAAGTTACTGTCAGCTACTTACTGGTGCTTAGTGTATATCAGCCACGCCCATGGGTCTCACATAGTGCCTCTGCACATAGAACTCGAGTT
>BDUI01008896.1:12416-24810 GCA_002335545.1 Apodemus speciosus
GCAGCTGAGGCAGAGGAAGCATCACAGCCAAGGACAGCTACAACAGTGTCACAGGCCACATGTGTCTACACAGATCACATGTGCCTAGAACAGTCACTGCTGCCATGGCCAAGACCTTGTCCAGAGAGGAGTAAAAGGGAGATGTTCTTTTCCATACCCTGGGCAGGAAGTGCTTCAAACCCATCACCTCCAGATAGAAGAAGGAACCAAAGCCTTGCTTGCTAAGTTTTGGTGAAGCTTTCTACAAGAAACCTGGGAGAAAAGCAAAGACACTATGAGCAGTAGGAGGAAGCCATGTTCTACATCCTTGCATAGAAAGCAAGGCACTCTGGGTAAAGGACATGTTTGGGAAAGATGGTTGAAGTAGGCAGTCAGCTGATCCTTGTTGTGACAGCTTTCCCTTGTGCAAGCTTAGAACAAGGTGTAGCTTAAGTTTGGACCGTTTTTATGGCATGACAATTGAAGGCCGTGGGATTGCACATGGTACCAATCGTGGGAGCAGGTCAAGTAGAACTGTGTCTCTGTGCAAGGCCACAAGGCCTTTCTCAGCCCTGCCGAGTGCACCACTCTCCCCAGCACTCCTCCACAGAAGTTCTTCTTCCATTCTGTGTTAAAGGCAGCTCTTCACTTAATGTCATTCGAAATGAATGGATCAGCCATTTGTTGTCAGTGTCCTGTTCCACACTGTCTAATTCAATCTCACCTTTTAGGATCTAGGACATTTCATGGCACACAGTATGACCTCAGCAAATGGTCAGCATGAGAGTGAATGATCTCACCATTATTATTCAGAGACTCTTCTCTYAGTTTTCCTAACCCTCATGGTGCTGGGTCCTTGCTACCTTCAAGGGATAAGGCAGTAACTCTCTGCTCTAGGGAGAGTCACGACACTTTAGTCTCTCTCTGGGGATTTGGAACAGCGTTGTAAAGATTCTCTCCTCTGGGACCCTGTGTTATGTACCTGGGGATGTTGCCCTTTGTCCTACTTCAAGCGCAAGACATACTTGGTCCCTGGAAGTCAGAGAATAGATTCCTCTCACGTGTAAAAGGGGCAGCCATGTTGGTCAGTTAGATTTCAACTCATTGTGCAAGTCAAGGCCTGTGGAAGGTTTCCAGAGGCGAGAAGTTTCTTTAACACAGGAGTATTTACTAGATTGATCTGTGAAGACTGAGGGCTGTCACCTCCTCCTGTTCCTTAGAGTCACTCACAGCTACAACAGTGTCACAGACCACATGTGTCATCGCAGTCCAGAGACTGAACAGCCACTGCTGCTGTGGCCAAGACCTTGTCCAGAGAGGAGTGAAAGGGAGATGTTCTTTTCCATAACCCATCACCTCCGGATAGAAGAAGGAACCAAAGCCTTGTTTGCTAAGTTTTGGTGAAGCTTGCTACAAGAAACCTGAGAGAAAAGCAAAACCTCTAGGAGCCACAGACCATATGGACATAAACTGACAATCCGTGTGGTCACTTTTTTTGTATGGAAACTGGAGATTTGGTGTGGTATAGTTCACAATAGTCTACATGCGCATGCACATACAAGGATATGGTTACAAGTTATTCATGGGTTCTGTTTGTACGGTGGTTCGTGTTTTATGCCAGACCCAAGTTTGTGCAGAGGGGTTTTCCTGCTAATGACTGTTTTAAGGCAAGCATGTCATGTGCTGAATGTGGGTTCCGTTTAGATGTTTCAGTGACACTCGCCTTGGGATAAAGTGCCCAGAGGGAAAGCTGTCGAAAAGGTCTGTTCGCTGCCTTTTTCTTTTGGACAGGGTCTCAGGTAGCCCAGGCTGGCCTCGATCTCACTGCATAGCTGAGGGTGACCTTGGACTCCTGGTTCTCTCATCTCCAGCTCTCAGGTGCTGGGTTTATGGATGCAGGGGACCACTCCCCGATCTTACCTGCTGCTTGATGCAGACACCTTCTTGACCCTGAGTTTTCCCAAGAGCTTAGGTTAGACAGTTATGAAGTTTCCTTTTAGAACAAAAAAGGCATCTTATGATCCCTATACTGCTCTTATAGACACATCACCCTGCTTTTCCTCATGGACGGGACAGGATCTATACCCTCCCAGGCTGTGCTGTATCTGAATTTTATATGTGTATATGTTCTGCTTTGTTCTTGTTTTGCTTTACTAATTCCTTTCTAAAGAATTGAATCCATTATTATGACATTTCATGCATGGCCAGGATGTTTGATTTCTAGACAGATGCTTAAAATAAAGAGAAGAACTTTAATCTGATACCTTTATTTATATGCAAAACAGCGCACCAGTCATGAGATATGAAAAACTCGTCAGGTAGAAACCAGGTTATATCTATTTTCACTACAAAATATTGCATTATATAAAGCAACAGAGACACAAAAAAACCCTGAAAAAGACTAAAATCTTTGGATAGCAGATGTGGTTTTTTCTTCTTCTTTCTTCCTTGTCTCTAAAATACACCTCTTACTTTTAAGAGTTTCACAGCTGAGAACATGAAACATTTCTAGGTCATAGACTTTTCTTTTTGGTTGTCACAGAGGAAAGTAGTTCTGAATTCTTTTTTCTTTTCTTTTTTAGGAAAATAATGTAATTTCCTAAAATCATCCCACACACAAATGTCACRCACACACACACAAAGAAGCTACTCTCCTTAAAAACAGTTTGTAAAGTACTTTTCAGACAAAACTACGGGTAAGAATAACAACACTTAACTTTTTATAAAACTATAATAGTGAAGGGCTAGTGTTGCTGATCTCACAACCAAAGAAACAACTTCTTGATATATAAAATATGCTTAGAAACAGGGGGAAGCGGGGACTCTCTTGTACAAGTGCAATATAATCAGAAAAAAAAAGGCAAGACCACAAGATAATCTCAACAAACACATAAAGAGTTAGACGCAATTATTTCACGGGGGGGGGGGGGGGAGGAGTGTAAACACTTGACTATAAATAAATTGGCACAGAGTATCCAAAGTAAAATTATCACCACTCTGAAAAATAAATGTCTTGAAAAAAATACTCTACTCCTTCTAACATAAATAAAAATAGGTTGTCTTTTTCTAACTGCATCTATGAGTCCACATGTTAAGGTCACAAATAGACGGGGTGTTTTTGGATATTTAAAGGGGCACTTTGCCCGAAAAAGCAATCAGATGTTACATTTTCCACTTACATATGGATTTTTCTATCTACTTTAGTGTCCTATCTTGGGGTTAAAGTCTCACCAAGCTCATATCTTCCCACAGTGTGTGTCTGTCGGTTCTGAATGTATTTTTTTAAACCTCACCAAATATTCAGGATTTTATTTAGATTGGAATGTAATTTTTCATTTGACATGGTAACAAAAAGTTTGCTGGTACACCTTTCTGTGTCTTAATCTCTGTATGGAAAAGATTTTCATCTTTTTTTTTCTCCCCAAGGTTTGGTGATTTGTCTAGAAAAATCCTAGATAGTCATAGTCCGAAGCCTTCAGCCTGGCTGCCCTCATTCTTTCAGAATGTGAAGATGTCTAAGATATGAATACAGGGAAACTGAAAGCCTCCAGTGGGTTAAAACAACCACCCCTTCGGGGGATCCTAACACACCGAGGGGAGGCCCCAGGGCAACTGTTCTAGGTGCCTCCAGAAGGTTTTTCTGGCCAGAAAAATATGCTTGCACGCCCCAGGACTTTCTACCCAACCCCACCTCCCAGGCTCGGAAATCTTCCCCTGTTGCCTTGATGCCCAGAAAGAACAGGCTGCAAAGCTTTCTCCTGCGTTCAGGTGTCTCTGGGCAAACCTCTAGCCTGGTAGTCCGGGTGTGTCGCCTTTGGCAGTCGCCCGGACCCGAGGCCTCCCGCGGCGTCCCCCTCCCTACACGTCCAGGACGTGGTTGAGATAGGAGATGTAGCAGATGGCCAAGCGCAGGATCTCGATCTTGGAGAGCTTCTTGTCCGGGGGCAGCGTGGGTAGCAGTTTGCGGAGCTCGGCGAAGGCCAGGTTGAAGGCCTCCACTCGGATGCGCTCGCGGGTGGCGTGGGCCGAGCGGTACTTGGCCGTGGCGCGCCGGCGCCGGCGCTTTTCCTCGCGGCTCAGCTGCTGCGGGTGTGGGTAGAGCGCGGCCCGGCTGCCGCCCTTGCCGTCGCCGTCCGCCTCCTCCACCGGCTCCAGGTCCGACACGCTGCCCAGCACCTTGGTGTCTGCGCCGCCCAGAGACTCCGGGTCCGAGTGCGTCGAGCTGGGGTGATCTGAGTCGGCGGCTTGGTCCGGACTCAGCATCATTTTGGAGGCTGATGGGGAGTCAGAAAGTCAGTTAATAAAAGGAATCTGGTTCTTGATTTGCAAGGAGGAGTGGCGGGCAAGGGCCTAGCAAGCCTGGACTCCTAGGAGGGGACCCGGGGACACTGGTCCTCTCCTCGGATCAGGCCCACGCAAGTAGGGAGGCAAGGAACTGACAGCAAAGCTCTTTCTGAAGCCACACGGAAGCCTGCAGGTGGAGCGGCCWGTGGCCCTGGGGCTGGAGACCGACCGTGGACCTCCGGGGACGACTGACATCTTCTGTCTCCTCTGGCCAGACATCAGCTGCTCTATCCCGCCCCCTCGCTCCGTCCCCTTCCCAGACACACGAAAGATCCCGAAGGATGGATGCCTCTGGGTTTTAATGGAGATGCAGAGTGTGCTTCCCATCCGAGGGCCTAGGGCAAGGCAGCTGGAGACTCCCAGCGCCTGAGGGTCTGGGCTGYGCTGGGGTGCGGGCGAACCCCATCCTGGAACCTGGGTCCGAGATAGAAAGGCTTTCGTGCCATCCCCTCCCCGCCTTTCTCAGAAATAATAAAGAAATGACCGAACACATGTGTTCGGTCCTTTCAAAAGAAAATTGACTCCTCGGCCCTCATACTCTCCCGGAGCACCATCTGTCACGCAGACTGCCACACACATTGGGGACCTAGGGACGTGGATCACACAATGCCCGGCAGTCTGCCGACCACCTCCCGGGAAAACGCAGGCGGCCGGGTCGCTGCGGGCGAAGGGGCTGGGGAGGACAAGGGAGGGATGGGCTCCGAGGCGCGGGTGCGGGACGCCCCGGGCGCGAGCTGTTTCTCTGCGGGTGAAGTTCGAGAGCTCAGGGGACCGGAGCTCCGCAGCGCATCGGCGGCCCCGAGAGGCCTGGCCGCGGCCCCGTGGCTGTGCCCAGCTTTCCCCAGACCATGCCCTCCTGGAAAAGCCACCTTGGGCCGGCAGCTCGCGGCCTGCGCGTCTTTGGGAACCGCTGGGCTTGTGGGGGATCCGGACTGCGTATGGGGATAGAAACCTGCTGGAGCTGAGCTTTTGGGCCTCGGCCGCCAGGAGGGACGACCCTGCTGCGACCCCTGTGCCCCACCGTGCCCCTGACAGGCAAGGCTCTAAACCGGTCCCGAATAAGAGGCTCGCTCCAGAGAAACAAAAGCCAGCGGATGTAGGTTCGGCTCCCGGCCGGCCGCTGATTTGCCCAAGAGAGACCTGAGGTGGGAAACAGCTTTCCGTGCAAGGAAAACGGATCCGCAGAATAACAATAAATGATCCAAACGAACCACATGCAACGCCCCCCCCCCCACACACACACAAGGGCCTTTCTCTAGGTTTATAAGTGAAACAACCCACACCTCCGCAGTTGGTGTGAAGAGGTAGAAATACACAGGGAGAAAAAAAAATCACAACAAACCACGACATAGTTACAGATCGGACAAAAAGTTCCCGGGTTGTCCCCCCACGCGTTTAAATCCTCCAGATATTTAAGTAGTCGTAAATAGTATTTCTCGCGGGCATTTATGTCTCTGACTATGTGTGGGGGAATACATCTATAAAATACAATATGAATCAACTTAATCTAAAGAAAAAGAGATGTGAAGATGTCTTACCTTGCAAGAGCCCTGTCGGTAATCTTTTCGCCAATCTTTTAGAGTTCAAATTCCAGGAAACAAGGAGGAGAGATCCTGGCAAATATTAAAAGCAGCCAATATTTATTACATTCGCAGATGAAAAAGCAGCTGTCATCTCGCCGACCGCCACAACGAGCGGCGGTGGTGTCTTAGGGAATGGAAGGCAGGTTGTTCACTTAGTTGATGGATTGAAATCGCCCGTTTTTTTTTTTTTAATTGTTCTTAAACATTTCGGAAAATTCGTTGTTGGTCTTTATAAGTCGAAGTGTTGAAACCGCGCTTCCCCGCTCCTGGGCCTCTATAAATAACAAAAGAGATGCATAGATAAACACAATCACATCAAAGGGCCGATTCCTCCACTTTCTAATAGCAGAATAATCAATAAGAAAGATGGTTAAGATAAAATTCCATTCCTTGAGGACTCCTTCCCTTCCCTTAATCGGGCTGGGGCGAAACTGGGAAGTGCGGGCAGGGATGGATGGGGCTCAGAAGTGATTTTTTTCTTCTTCTTCAAGATAATGCTTTGTTCAGCCAATGTCTCCCCAGTTCCCAGGAACACAATACAGTAACTAGGGCTTAAGGTTGTCCCTGTCTTGTCCCGCATCTACTTATATGGTGTATAAACAGACGCCTATTTTCCAGTTTCAAAGTCTTTCAAGGTTTGGTTACACCCCTTCCCTCCCCCACTCCCTCCCCTCTTTACCTTGTGGTTTAATGTATATAGTCAGTAGCTTGGAGATGCTTGAGAAAGGTTGGAGAGAGGTGGACGTCTTCTGGAGTTAACAACACTGRMMGGGAAGCAGAGAAAGGAGAGGTTGGGAGAGCCAGAGCGAAGAGGCAGCTGCCCGTGTGGCTTCTGGGCTCTTCTGGCACCGATTGATTTAGCCTGGAGATGGTGGAAGAGATAAAGGCTTAAGAAGGGGATGGAATTTTTTCCCCCTAAATTGATATTTAATGGGAAATCCTATTGGACGGAAACCTGGACACGAGTCACTTAATTGGACTTGACATCTGTCACAGTGTGGGAGTTTTCACAGCCCAAATATTTTAGCAGATCAGATTCCCACTGACTCTCTGCCATAAAATACAGCCGTTGAAAGCAGTCCGTGATAGAAAGCATCACATCTGCGCAGTGTCCGGCCACACAGGCCATTTCTCGTTTTCAGATTATTGATGCACTATTTAAGTGCAAGTAAACACTGTGTGAACATGGAGAATTCCTCCGGCATTTTGTGAGCCAGCAATTTTTTTTTTATCAATAGTTARAAAAGTACTTGTGCCTGGCACTTGAAAACATATGCTATACATGACACTATAATTAAGGTGAATACTAACATTTATTTAAAGTGAAGTGTCTTTTAAAAGATACTTTAATCATGATTATTAACCATACTGATGTTTTGGAGAAATGTTCTACTATGGGAATAACTTATTAATAGATGATATTTTAAAGGACTTTTGAAACATTAGTTTAAATCATTGGTAGAATTAGGAACAGAAGCCAAGTAGTTACAGACCACGAGATAATTCTACTTTTTGAGTTATGTTTTTTCTCTTTACCCATTTAGTCATGATCATTATTAGCTGTAAAATATGACACACAGTGTGTGCCAAAGATAGCTCTTCATTCTTGCCCATCCTAACATGTGAGTAGATGTGTTTAGCTAGGTGGCAATGCATTGTGCTAAAATGCAAATATTCTAGCATGCAGCGCCTTTGCCTTAGATGACCTCCAGTCCCAAATTTACATGTTTTACAAAAATAAGGGAAGTTTACTGTTACGCACTATCAATTACAGATTATTTGCTATTGATTACACATTGCCAGTGACACCATTAATTCTGTCTTCTTTCTGTCTGTCTTCCTTCCTTCCTTTCTTTCTTTGTTTCTTTCTTTTTGGTATTTTAGACAAGGCCTCACTATGCAGCCCTGACTGGTCTGAACCTCACCATGGAGACCAGGCCGACTTCAAACTCAGAGATATGCTTGTCTCTGCTTCCCATGTGTTGGGGTTAAAGGCGTGTACCACCACACCTTAATACTTTTTTTTTTAATTGGTCAAGCTTAGAGGAAATAAGAGAATAATAGCCAACCTCCTGTCTCCCTATCCCTGAGTGAGTTTTTGTGGAGAGGAGAACCTTCACTTTCTCTCCATAATCACCTTTGTCCTGTAAAGAGGTATTGTCCTGGGGGGGGGGGAGGCTACCTACCCACCTGGAGAGTGGCCCTCTGGGTTTCTCATGACTGTGATGTATAAGGTTTGCCTTTGTTCACATTAGCCCTGGGAGGGGAATGGGCCGGAATAGGCAGGGTAGAGGGGGAGAGGGGAATCTGGTACCAGTGCAGCCCAGCCTCACCTCTGCTCAGCCCAAGTGTATCCCCAAGCACGGAGACAGGTGAGAAGAGAAGCCCCTTCCCTGCAGGGCTGGTGGGGGCCAAGAGTGAAGATGCGGGGAAAGAGGAAGGTTTCCCAGCCTGGCTAGCAGCAGCCAACACTCAGCACTAACACACAACACAAACGTACACACAGATGCGCACCCTCAGACACTCATGTCTCCTTACCATCCAGCGCTCATACAAGCTGTCTGGCTCTATTAGACGTTTGGGCAGATGGACTGAAAACTGTGGTGGCTTTTGTCACCTGAGCTCTAGAAAGCACAGCTGCTAGGATAGGAGTGGCCAGTGTCCCTGGTCACCCTAGTGCTGGGAGTTGGGTGGGGAAAAGGATGCTCAAACCATGCCTGGCCCGATTCTGCTATGGTGCATACCAATCTAGACCAATTCTCTTTTATAGGCAGGACAGTGACAACGTGCACATTCGTAAATTAAAACATGATTAAAGCTGTGTAGAAACATTTCGGATCCACACACGATTATGCTTGGACACGCCATTATAGACACAGACATGGGTTCACACACAGGTACGTTCTCTCTGGTGGGAAAGCTCCCGCCCCCTCCCTATTTGCCATTTCTAAGACATCCCAGGCACAGATGGCTCCTCTTCTCATATCCCCCTTGGAGACTATATATTGTACACTGTGGTTCTTGGTTTCCACATCTGTCTCTCCCATGAGGCTGGGGCATTTCCAGGAAAGATCTGTAGCTTATATCTTCAACTCTCCGTGTCTGACCTTGACACACTACATGTGCCAAGTTTACAGAGGATAACTTCCTGTGTATAGAGGTTCCTAAGAAACTGGTAACGAACCACTTCCACCCACAGATGCCAGCCTTCCATTTTGATGGCTTCTTTCTTGAAGGTGTGTGTAACGACCACCTTTCTCCCTGCACCACCTTGCTGTGACACTCAATGGATATGCAAATATCTGACAAAACACTAAGAACCACACAGATTAGGATATCCAAAAGTATAAGAATAATGTTAAATAATATTAAAGCAAGAAGGAGATGGCAGATACTGACTTTAAAAGCCAGGTTCCCCCCTCCTCCCGGTGTCACCTGCTGCTGGCTAGGAATCACCGAGCCTTTTGGGACCCCCAGCTTTCTAATCCAAAAAGTGAGAATGAAGAACACAGGCTGTCCAGTATGCTATTCAAGCTGCTGCCTTACTTTTTTTTTCCAAAAAGGATCAAGATAATGTATGTGGTACTGGAGATAGGACTCAATGGTTAAGAACAAGTCCATTCCCTTGCAAATGACTGGACTTTCCTTCCCAGGATCCATGTTGGGCAGCTTATAATGGCCTGTGACCCCAGTTCCACAGGGATGAGACACTTCTGGCCTCCATAGGGGCACCTGCACTCACAGGCAAATGCACACACACACACTCACAATTAAAAATAAAACAAACCACAAAAAAATAATACATGTGAAAAACTTAAATCATTGAATGCTCTTACTAGGGTTATTAAATATAAGCACATTCAGTATATATTGCATAGAAATACTAACATACCCAAGTATGTTAGAGCTCTTCAAAGACACATAGCTAGTAGCTCACAGGGCCAACAAGATTTAGATTAGGGTGGGGGGTGGAAAAGGCGCTTGCCACCAATCCTGTACACATGAGTTGGATCCCTTCAATGCTTGTTGTAGAAGGAAAAAAACAGCTCCAGAAAGCTGTCTTCTGACTCCACATGCACACTACGGCACACAGGCACGTGTATGTGTACACACACACACACACACACACACCACACGGGGGGGGCGGGGGCGGAATTGTCTTTTAACCCTCCCATGCATACTGTGGCATGCAGCCATGCATGGGTATGTAGGTACAAGTGTACACACACACACACACACACACAAGAAGTGAACAAATACACAAACAAGGCAGGTTCCGGTGACCTAGATTCTGAAACTGGACCTTCATCCACCATGTCCTGCTCCTGTGGCTCTGTGCCCTGTGCCCTGTACCCTGCGCCCTGCACAAATACCCCATGCAGGAGAATTCTGTACCCCATGAAGTGTGTGAGCTGGAGGAGAGATGTACATATACGAGAAACAAACTTAGTCGCCACTCTTGCCTGAACTCCTCGTGCTGTGTGAGTTCACGTGCCCTTCCGTACCTCACTCATCTCTACCAACAGATAAGCCACAAAGGTTGAAAAGTAAGTCTCAGTCCCATTAGGCATCTGTTTTCAATGTATTGTCATAAAGTTTGGACTCCATCACCAAAGTTCTGAGCATGTATGACTAGCATTGTCTATTAATCATTAATAAGCTCTATACATATACTTCATATAGTATAGTGTACTATTTCATCATAAATGTACAAAAGGTATTTTTAGGTGAGAAACAAACTTAATAAGTATGGAATAACTGATTTCATTTATAAATACAAAGACATGCACAAGACATTGGTGATGAATGCTTTTTGAGAGTAATAGTCTTTTTCAGTCATTGTTTAACCCTTTATGATAAAGTGATTTGATAGTCTGTCTTTTTAAAAAAATATTTATTTATTTATTATATCTAAGTACACTGTAGCTGTCTTCACACACTCCAGAAGAGGGTGTCAGATCTTGTTACAAGATGGTTGTGAGCCACCATGTGGTTGCTGGGATTTGAACTCAGGACCTTCAGAAGAGCAGTCAGGGTTCTTGACCACTGAGCCATCTCTCCAGTCTGATGGTCTGCTTTTAAACTTGGTTTATTATATCCCAATTCATATTTTATGCCTAATATGGGAGGTAACACAAATATTCAAATGTTAACACACACACACACACACACACACCATCCTAGCAACTATGCAAGGTGACCAGCAGGCATCCCATAATATGAGTGTATCAAACACTAAGTCTGGGCCTAGAGAGATGGCAGTTAAGACCATGTAGACCTGCTCTTGCAGAAGACATCAGATCAGTTCCCAGCACCCCCGTTAGGAAGTTCCCAACTGCCTGTAACTCAGGAGATCTGGCGGCTTCTCCTAGCCTTCTCCGGCATCTGTACTAACTTGTAACACACCCACTCACAGACACACCTATATGCTTACACATAACTAAAAAGCAATTTTCAAAACAATCAAGTTTGTACCCTATAAATGTATATACTTTTTGTTTGTAAATTTAAAGGTAGTGATAAAATGAAGTGCAGACTAAAAGCCCTTCAACTCTTAAGTGGTTACACCCATGTGATATACTCTACAGTGGAGTATCACTACGTAAGAACATGGAACATAGTTCTGGTGTGTGTCGAGGCATGGGTGCACCTCAGCAGCATGCAGAGTGGAGGAAACTAGACACAAAGACCCATACAGCATTAACCGTTTTTGCATGAATGCTCCTGTGTGGACAGATCCCATAGAGAGACAAAACGAAACACTGGTTACACAAGGCAAACAAACAATCAAACGAACAAACAAACAAAGACCCAACCCTGAAAAACATAAAGACCAAGCAGTRCCATTCTTTGAGTTCAGTACAGACTCACAGYCTTTTACACCTCATTACGTCAGCTAATTTTAATTCTTTAAAGTTTATTCTATTTGTGGGTGGCAGAGATTTGATATATGTGCACAGCCTTGATATTTCCCTTCCCACCATTCGAAGTACTAAGCATATCCACCAGTCTCTGTGGTGTGTACCCCACATGCTCCCTCCTCCTCGCCCCACAAGGACCACAGGTCTTCCTGTCACTAGAGTCTATTGTGTGTTTTTAGAATTTCACATGAACACCRTCCCCTTCGTTTGTCCCCTCTCTCGTCTCAAGACTCAGCCCTTCATCAGCTCACTTGCACTGCTCCGAAGTTGTCTTTTTATCCCTCCCATAGTTCTCCACTTTATGTGTAGATTGGAGCTTCTGTTTGGCAACTGGTCCTCTGGTCTGAAGCACTTCCATTAGTGTTCATTGCCAGGTACGTTGCTTGGCACTGAATTTTCTTACCCATTGTCTTTCTGAAAATGTATTGGCTTCCATTTTTGAAAGATGAGCTCTGGCTGTGGAAGTCCACGTTGGCAGCTGCCTTCACTTTTTTCTTGCATCAAGTAGAATATATTCTTTGTGTGTGTGTGTGTGTGTGTGTGTGTGTGTGTGTGTGTTTTCTAATG
>BDUI01008898.1:54933-70290 GCA_002335545.1 Apodemus speciosus
CCTTGGGTGACAGACTGAGGTGGTAAACACTTAGTGTAAAAGCATCATTTTCTTCCATAGGCCACTCTGCCCAATTTAGGTGCTGCCAGAGAACTCAGGAGGGCATGTGGACAAACACTCTGCAACTGAGCTAACTCCACAGCCCATTCCACAACTTTTATGTTGAGCCCCAAGTTCAGGTACTGATGAGATCTTGACTGGACTAATGGTTGCTGTGGATGTTAATTGAAGGCAAGAAGAGGGGACCCTAAGCAAATGACCAGGGTCCTTCTAAGGACACAGAGGAAAGGAGTCAGAAACAGGAACAATGCTATCCCAAGATTAGAAGTCCCTAGGGACATATGTGATCACCTGCAACTCCCAAAGCTCAGAAAGAAATGGGAGAGAGCCACCTCGATGCCTCAGAATGGACCAGCCCTGGTAAGACAGAGGTCAGGAGCTT
This sequence comes from Apodemus speciosus, assembly GCA_002335545.1. Classification (NCBI taxonomy): domain Eukaryota; kingdom Metazoa; phylum Chordata; class Mammalia; order Rodentia; family Muridae; genus Apodemus; species Apodemus speciosus. The sequence goes on from BDUI01008898.1 coordinate 55,376, forward strand.
TGCTGACCCTGCCTAGCTGAAACTCTACTAGTCTGGTGACAGTTCTGATCACCAGGACASGTTTTCTTAATACTCTTCATCCTGAGTCACCTACCGGTGGGAAGCACAAAGGCCCATGTCAAACTCATCCAGGTGGACAGGCCCCTCTTGACAGGGACTCTCAGACATGACCTTCCAGGGAGTTGCACAGTTGACAGATATCAAAACACTGGAATTCGGGGGCAGTGCTTGGGAGATGCCTCAGTATTTGTTGCTGGAAATGCATGAAGACCAAAAATTCTCACCCTACATCTCTTGGTATCTTGGTCTTGAATCGACCATCTTCAGCAAYACAAGAAATCAATTTCTGAGGTTTATAAATGACCCCCAAACAAGGCAAGGTGGCATGGCACCATTTTCCAAGAATTAAGAATACTTGTCTAATATGGCCTGAGAAGATTTTCAGGATAATTTGTAATGAATCAACCACTGTCTTTTGAGATCTAGGATTTCTGAAAGGCCACTCAGCTTCAGTGGCATGTGGATTCACACCACCAAAGCATCACAGCTTACTGTTCCTCTTGTGGCTGCTGTTGGGCTCATTTAATCTATGCAAATGCCTCACTGTCTCAGGTGGCCTCTGTAGCCTCTGAGGCAGGAGGGAAGGCAGCACATATCTGACATCTGATAAACTGAGTACTCAAGCAGGAAAACCAAGTGTCTTGTACATGTCTGCATTACAGTCTGCCTTGAGAGGCCTGGCACAGGAAGTCAGCAGTATGAGGGCGGATCTTTGACTGCATGATTTCCTGTATCCCATGAAACATGACTGCTGAATAGTTTTACTAAGTGGACAGGGCACCGAAGCCTACATGTGTGGCAAGAGAATCATGTTCTCTACTGGAGGATAATCTATAATAGATAATAGATACTTTATCTGAGCAATCACACTAGCAATTTGCGTGGTCATCGTCACTAGTTAGTGTGCTGGTTCAAAAGTATCCTACCTGCTTGAAAGTTGGAGATGGTTTTACTGAGGCCCAGGCAGTGACATCCCTGACCCAGGCAGTAGACATGGTGCTATGGTTATGTAGAAAGTTCTCTCTGGAAATCAGTCTGGCGGTTCCACAGAAAACTGGGCACGACACTTCCGGAGGACCCTGCTATACCACTCCTGGGCATATACCCAGGAGATACTCCAACATGCAATAAGGACACATGCTCCACTATGTTCATAGCAGCCTTATTTATAATAGCCAGAATCTGGAAAGAACCCAGATATCCCTCAATGGAGGAATGGATACAGAAAATGTTTATTTACACAATAGAATACTACTCAGCAATTAAAAACAATGAATTCATGAAATTCTAAGGCAAATGGTTGGAACTGGAAAATATCCTAAGTGAGGTAACCCAATCACAAAATAACATGGAATGCAGTCACTAATAAGTGGATATTAGCCCAGAAGCTCTGAATACCCAAGACACAACTCACATATCAAATCATTCCCAAAAAGATGGAAGGAGAGGGCCCTGGTCCTGGAAAGGCTTGATGCAGCAATGTAGGGGGTTGCCAGGACAGAGAAGTGGGGGGGGGGTTGATTGGGGACTGGGTGGAGGGAAGAGGGCTTATGGGACTTATGAGGAGGGGGAACCAGGAAAGGGGAAATCATTTGAAATATAAACAAAGAATATAGAAAAAAAACTTTTGAAAGTGCTAAAATGGGGTAAAGCAGATATAACTGGGCAGGATTGTCCTTAAAAGACCAYGACTCTGTGGTGGTCACAAGCCAGTGACAGGTATATTCCTACCTCTTGTCCTATCATGTGATCTACATGAGTAGCAATACCTGCATATGGGACTGTTAGACATTCTCCTTTAAGATGAAGCAACTGTAAACTGAGCGTGCACAGTCGTGGCTGCAGCAAGCTTTCCTTAGCGAGGCAGCTACTCAATGTCTACCTTCTAAARCTGTGAACCATGCATGTGGTGCACAGCTACCCAACCAGGTTATTAWCGACCAGGGCACTCGTTTCACAGACCATGCTGATAATCTTGAGAGCACCATGTGGCTTGACATTCGTCCGCCATGTAACTCTTAGGCAGTAAGGTGGTACCCATCTTGTCCAGTTGGACTGAAGCCCTTGGGAGAAACAGAAGCATGGAACTGTCCCACATGACTGTTCCTAATGCACACCAGGGGGCTCTGGCAAGTTCTCCACAGACTGACCCTGTCCCAGCTGCACACCGATGATCCATTGCCAGAGCTGATGACAGGTGAGAGAGCACTTTCTGTTTCCAGAAYGCCTCAGGTCCYAGGTAGTGGGCAACCCAGTGAGAGTCAAGTGGCTTGCTCACCAGGAGATGGGTCACTTAGCTCATGTCACAATGTGAGCAGTCTCTTCCCTTCTTAACTCAGTACTCTTGATCCTGTGTGTCTTTCTATTACTGATTGTGCCCTGAATGGGCTAAAGAAAATTCCTCATGTCACAGTGGCCTCCTGGTCCTGTGCACCACTTTGCTGTCAATTCTAAGAATGATGCATGGGCTCCTCATGTCAGCAAGTGTGTGGTACACTCCATGGTTACACCCCCAGCTGCTTCCACCATGGCGTCTRTGGGAAGGTGCCAGTGGTGCTATTTTTATGTGGTGGGGATTGACCTTGACAAGTCTCTAGTAATCACTTATTTTTAAGTCCATTTCTGGTTGCCTCTACCTCTATATTGTATGTAGAAGCTGCTGTCATCAGGACAGARTGCATGCCCATCTCTGATGTCACAAACCATTAAGCTCAGATCAATGCCTTTACTACTGTGTCTCTGTATAGATGATGCTGAGGATTCTGTGTCAAAGAATAGAAAAATGGGAGATCATAATTCAATTTTCTCTGACATTCTTTACTTTGGTTTATTTCTTTTAAAACTTCTTTCAGTATACATTAACTGTGCAAAGTAGGGATTGTGTTATGATGAATAGGGTTGCATTACSGTGCGCACCATATCACCTACCCCATGCTACTGCTTCCCCTGTCCTCCTGTTAACTTAAAAATTAATTCCATGTTAAGGGTCCTCCTCTCCTGCCACACGGACCAGGAAGCATGAAGCTTTCTGAGTCTATCTTCAAGTTTACGTGGTTAAGGTTTGAGTGTGAAAGATCTCACACCGTAAGTTGTTAAAATTCCTTTCCTGAGGGATAACAAAGCATCGTCCTGAGGTCCCAACAAGAAAGGGAGGTAGGATCCCATCAAAGTTCACTCTGGGGAACCAATGAATTTATTGAGCTTGCTTACATAGCTTAGGTAAGAGATGACTTACAGGGTTTGGGGACTACTCCCCTCAACCAGCCACACTGGCAAATCCTTACCCAGCACTAATCGCGGCTTTTCCTACAGCTGCCTAGATGGARGTCCCATCCTCCCTTTCCCTGGTCTTATATACTTTAGCTTCTCCCTAATGCCACATGCAGCCTTGTATGTGGTAGGGAGCAGCTGGATACCTTGGTGAACATCTGTTGGGGTGGGGCTTCTTCACCAGCCCTCACTAGGATGGTCTTTTGCATGCAGGCTCAGATGACCTCCCTCAGATGTCATTTGATTGCCTGGGAGGACAGTCACCTATGACACAGTCCACCCTTATCCTCTGGCTCTTACATTCTTTCCGCCCCCTCTTCCGCAATGGTCCCTGAGCCAGGGATAGGGTGATACAGATGTGTGACTGTTCCTCCCACTCCAGCAATTGAACATATCCTCGCAACTTTCTGTCCTTCCCTCCATTCCAGAATGTGGCAGTTGTTGAGTCATGTGGGTGGCGACTCCTACTACAAAACACAAGTGAGGAAAAGAACACAACCCAGGAAATGGAAAAACATCCCAGAAGACACAGACTCTAGTAGTAACACATGATTGTGAATACCAATGTGGAGAAGCTCTTGGGCTGCTATATCACTAAGACAGTCAATAGCAGGTGCTTTTCCATTGGAGCCCATGACTTCCTTTTTCACTGTTTTTGTATACATTCCCAGTACAGGATGTGAATTTCCCCATGAAGCAAGCCTTCAGTCCAATCAGAAAGTTGGTTCTCTCCATAACCACTTGATCCCCTCCTGCGCCAGCTGGCACAGTCTGCCTGGCACTTCCATCATGGTGTGCACAGGATCCACAGYAAAGTAGACTTTGGGTCTTAATTCTCCCCAGCATCCTTAGCAGCAGCTTTGGCACTGCAGGAGCTCACTCACAGCGAAGGGATGCTTGGATCCCAGGCCAAGCTCTGTTTCTCCAAGTCTGGAAACTAAGCAGTGCAACCTATTCAGCAACAGGACCTTATTACTCAGTTCTGGAATGAAACCAACTGTGGCATTTATTGCTGTGGGGGCCTCTAGGGCCTCTGTGGTTAACAACTCCTAGGGAGGTAACTCACTCCTCACATTGGGATTCCCAGCTAACCGCCTTCTAGTTAATTCCCAATTAACCACCTTCTAACCAACCAGCTTCTAAGAGCACCAGTGTTTATATTTTGTATACTTTGACATTTACAGGCTCTGACCATTGCAAACTTTCCCTAAACACACTGGTRGGCATCACTTGTGCCTTACCCAACCATAATGCTGTCAAGAATTCCACAGAAACTTGGCTCTTGCACTCTGTGTGAAGTAAGTTCCTATGTTGGCTTCATCAGGACCACTGGGATGTCAAGTCTCAGATGAGCCTCCAAATCTGTAAAACACTCAAGGGTGAGAGTTAGGTTCTACACATGTAACTTTATACAGAGGATGGGCAGGACAGTGACACAAAGTCCAGAACTATCATCTTACACTGAGTAGTGTATCTGGGAGATAATCTTGGTGAAGTGCTTTGAAAGTTCATCTGTTCCATGTAAGTGTCAGGTGACTACAGAAAGTCACAAGTGAGGAGGTACTGCAGTAAGACATGAGCAAAGTCTAACACAGCATGAGAAGAGTCCATCAGTTAGTATCAGTTTTCTATACATYGGGTATAGTAGTACCATGGATAGACAAACAGCACTAATGTCGTTAGTTTTTTACAGCCCCCAGTTGCTCTTTCTGAGCCATTCCACTTCCGTACCCAGGAAGTCTTCCGTGGAGCCTCCCTCCATCACCTGCCCCCCACTAGGCTTGGTGGGGCTGGTTCATGTTGTTCATCTCTGCTCAGGACATAGAGTGAGTGAGGTCCCTCTCTGTCTTGTTGCCCCTACTACTCAGACTGGTTCCAAGTGAAGAGAGACTCAGCGTTGGCGCTGCAACTGTGGCCTCTTTATCTATGACATCTGTTTGCTGGGTGAGACCCTGTATGGGTAAATTCTCCCAACCCCTAGCACAAGTCTTTGCAGGAGATAGATCCCTTGCTTAGTCTGGAGGTGAGGTGGGGTACCCACCGCTTGGCCAGGCTTGATCCTGGCACTTCAGGAACTAGCTCACAGGGATGGATGCTTGGAGCCCAGTCCTAGGTTTGTTTCTCTAAATCTGGAAGCCAAATCATGCAACACCTGTATTGTTTTATCCTGGAGGCCCTTGTGAACTGTTTATCAGGCTTTAAAGCCTTCTAGAAGTTCATTCACACAGAATTTGGTTTTCTGCCAAGTTTTCCTTAGGACTTGAGCTCAACACAAATCTTGTCACTTTTGTCTTCCAATATCACAGTCATCCCTCCTCTGTGTTGCGTTTTTCTTACCACTAAGCTGTCCTTGTAGTTTATGGATACTTTCTACATGCTTGTCTAYCTCATTTAGATCCCCCAAAGCCTTTTACACATCAAAAAGATCTTGCCCCCATCCCAAAGGCTCATCAGAACTGCTGGAGCTCCACTGCAAGCTCAGGTCCTTGCTAAATCCAGTTATTCCTTAAGTCTCTGGTGAGCACCAGCCTCTCAGGCCCTGTGACCTGGATATGATGCATACTTCCCTCCTCTGTGGTCCCCAGGCTCCGGTGTGGACCCGCAACCACACTGATATACTTCTACATCAGCCCTTTCCACATCGGTTACTCAAAGCTTCCCATTGGCTCCAGGCTTTGGGGTTCTCCAAAGGGCTATGCATTACTTGTCCAATCTGGGTCCTCTTCCTCTTTTCTTTCTCTAGCCATAAAAATGGCAGACAACCACCTTCATTTCTCTGGGTATTCCATCCACCAAGTCAGAGAGCAACGAGGAAGCCTCCATTGGCCACCTAGCCCTTTCTTGCTGCAATCCCCGCTTACATATGTGGTCTCTCTCCCTCCAGGCTGCCACGCCAGCCTTGGATAGATACCCACCCACAGCAGTGGCAGGGCTTGCAGTGTCTGCTATAGATCTTCAGACTTTTACAAAGCATTTCCATTCTTGGGCATGGGAGCTACCCATCAAGAAGGCATGCCACTCTATACCAGCTGGAAGAAGACTGCAATCCTGAGATTTCCCTACAGACATGTCCTACCTGGATGCCTCACCTTAGTCACATGTCTTCCTTCTTTATTGTCTATGTCCTTGTTATTGGTCCCACAAGCACTATAGGGACAAACCACCATATCAAAATATCCTCTGCAAACACCTGCCTCTCWCACAGCTTCCCTTCATACATTTGTTTCATCCTCCCTATCAGGAGCACCAGTACTTTTCCCAGACTCATCCTCAGTGCTATATCCTGCTCACTATGCAGTGTACTAAAATTCCTTCCCTGGGGGAGACATAAAGCAATGCCTACCCCGACCCTCCAATATTTGTCACGGTTCCAGTGATCCTCAGCAGGATTCCACCAAAGCTCACTTTATGGGGAACCAATGAATTTATTGAGTTTCCTTACATAGCCTAGGGAAGGGGTGACTTACAGGGTTGTGGGAACCACTCTTCCAAACAGCCATACCTGCAAAGCCTTATCCAGCATCAATCAGAGTTTTCCCCACATCTGCTTAGACAATGTCCTTGTTCTCCTCTTCCCTGAGCCCTGTATATGTCAGTCCCTCGCTCATACCACATGCACCATTTCCAAGTGGTAGGGGTAACTGAATACTTAAGGGAGAGCCTCTAGAGCCTCTTCTATGGGGGCAGCATTAACCGGCCCCATTGGGACAATCTATTGCAATGGGCACAGATGAACTATGAACCCTCCAAGATTGTGATTGCTTTATTGGGGGCACAGTCACTCAGGACACCATCTCATGTGTTTGAATGCTTGGTGTCTAGCAGGAGAACTGTCTTGAGAGGGGGTGAAACCCAGTAGTGGGAGAGCTTAGCCGGAAGAACTGGGTCACTATGCCATGCAGCTAGCTCCTCGCTCCTCACAGGACAATGCCTCCCTTATCTCCTGAAAGCAGGAGACATATTAGCCCCTTCCTCCTTTAAGTGGCTTCTTGTCAGAGATTTTGTCACAGCCAGAAGAGTAACTAATGTAGTCCTTGAGAACAGACCTACTTTGGGTCATTCCTTGCTGTTTTTGTAATATTTCCTGCTGTGACATCACACAATCTCTATAAGGAATGATATATACCTGTCAGCATAAGGCACAGCCTCAGACTGGATTTTGTCCTTATACTGCAGAGAAGCTGGCTGTTCCTGGATAGAGAGCACACTAGACTCCATCCAGCATTGGGTAAGATTGACATGCATGGACCTAGACATCAGGACATTCCCCTTTATTGGGCGTTAGTGTTTCTTTCCCTTCATTTTAATTCATCCACCTGCCTTTGCTGTGAACTTTCATCTGTGCTTCTGATATATTCTTTTCCTAATTGGCTAAATTGGTCCTTTTAAAATAGTCTGTCATGTTTTACTTTGGTGAAAACTAAAGGGTTTCCCTGTGGCACTTCCATACATGCATATTGTGAATTTGGATCATTTTCATCTGTCCTGTCACACTGCAGCCCCTTTGCATGTGCCCCCTCCTTTTATTAAGGTCCCACATACCCACCTACCATGTATCTATGCACTAGTTAGATTCATATATCATGTTACAAAGATCCACATGTCCATGTATATTCCAGAAAAATAAAATGACAAAATGTCATTTGTGGCTGAGCATGGGCCTCTGCCTTGAATCTGCTTACATGCTTGTTGTTGCACAGTYTGTGTGTGGGATTATCCTAGGATTCCAAGCTGAAGTCACCCTGAACATGAATTTCACATCAACTACCAGGGAACCTCATAATGGATATTGCTATTATGTTATCGGGAGAGATTGTATTACTCTCTCCATCTTGCTCCCTATATTGATATTGTTAAGTGTTTTGTAACATCCCGAGTTTTGCATCAAACACGGGTGTAGCACTGGGAAGACAGCAGGCAGTTCATCTTTGATAATGTCTTAGATCAATGTTGGCATAGAGACCATGGGTCTAGTGTTCTATCCATTTCTTTCAGGATTTTCAAACTTTTGGGATGTGTGTCAGATGTCCCCTAGAGTCCACTGGATCTTGTTTCTGTTGAACTATCACCTTCTTTCAAYGTTCATTCTATTTTGTCTTCTCTCTCTGGGTGATTAAGGTCCAGGGTTTCTAAGGTGTGTTTGTCTGTTCAATCCCCAGATATTTATGTCCTTGATTCTCGTTTCATGCTCTTAGTGTCCACGTTTCCTGCTCTGATCTTTCTTATGCTTTGTTATCTAATGCTTGAGGATTTGGGTTGTTTTTTTCTTATCTGATCTCAAAATGCATCACCAGGATAAAGTGGAAATTTCTGGTTTCTTTGGAAACTCAAGTTATAATGAWGTTTTGCTGGGCCAGACAGGTGAAAGAATGTTTTGCTAAAGCAGATGCACRTGAAAGGGTGTTTTGCTATAGCAAACACATGAAAGAATGCACGATGCTGGGAAAGAACATAAATATGACCCCTCAGACAGTGGGCCCTGGGGTATTGCTTCACTTTGCTCCACCCTCACTCGTCTTCGGTGACGACATGCATGCATCAGTTCTCCTTACGTTGCGTTGCTGAGCTTCACTTGTGGTGACTTCATGGAGATAAATTCAACAAAGAACTTCTAGTGAGATTCCTGAGGCTTCTTGCTGCTTCCATGGACTTGGGCCGGTTGGCAAGCCTCACGATTTCTTCTGGATTGAACCGCATTGCTGATTCATGTGTGGTATCTGCCAAGTGCACTGGTCTGCAACTGCTGATTTATGTGTGGTGTTTGCTAGAAGTTTGGGCTGAGATCAATGAAAATTGGGATCACCCCCAAAAGAACTATTTCTAAACAGGTTCACTTCCCCTGTGTCCTATAACCTTTCTTTCCCTCCACCTTTGGTGGGTGGCAGGCTAGAGGGGAGGCTGAATGTTCACATTATAGGTTGTGAAATATATGCCTATACTAGGCTATTGAGATTTATATGATTTTCATAATGTAGAAATTAATAGCCATAAGCCATACACTTGTCTCCTAGACCTGCTTTCTTTTTTTTAAACTTCTAGTATTACATGGTGCCATTTCCCCACCTCTGAAGGGGCTCAGGGACTGCCCCTCAGATGAGGACATCCTCAGAGATAACTTCAATATCTTAATGATGTCAGGCTCATCTTTAGAGGTGAAGTTCATCTAACACATCCTTACCAACACCAGAGTAAACCAAGATACTGAACAGGCTATCAACAAGCTCTCAGATCTTGCTTCTGAGGTAGACCTCATGAAAGAAGTCCAGCACTGTAATGTCATGAAACTGTTTAACATGCCAGCAATATCTCATTTGTGCAAAGAATCTGTGGCAGAGGAAGATTTGGTCAGTTTCATAGCAGCTTTTGGGCTTATAGAGGAGGTACACACCACTTTCCAGCAGGTGGTGTACACAGGTCAGTACCTTCATAAGGGAAACATCAGCCACTCAGATATAAAAACCAAGAACATCCTGATAGATGTGGCCAGAAAAACCAAACTATGTGACTTTGGAGTGGCCATCAAAGTTACCAAAGTCCAGATGTTGGAGATCTATGGTACACATTGTCATTGGGCACAAGAGGTTGTGGAGGGCAGTGGAGTCTCCAGTGATATGTAGTCCCTCAGCAATCTGATTCACTTTATGGTCCCTGGATGCCCACTAAGTACAGTACCAATCCCCTCTGGTCATTGTCTCTACAGAATATCTGATCCCACCAAACTCCACAGTCCTGGTAAACCTTATCTCCTACTTTATTGTTGTAGATCCCACATGGAAGATGGCCATCAGCCAGCTTGTGGGGTGCCCATGGGTATGCCACCAGCTTCCAGAGAAACACTTTCCACAATTCCAATGACCATGACTGTGGTTGCCATCTGTAGAATGGGCTATAAGGTACAAGAAATCATATAAACTGTAGGAAAGAGAAGTCTTAATGATTCTATGACTTCATGCAATACATGAAATTATCAATTAAGCAGTGGGCATATTTTTTAAATAACCATGGAAGCTTGTGAAGCCCAGTTCAAACATGAGCCCTGCAGGTCCTCCTCCCTGTCTTGCCCACTTTCATCTCATCTGGGAAGGACCAACTGAAGGAAGTTGATGAAAAAGGAAGGAGCAAGGGCAGTGCAGGTCCAGCTTACGTGATCTACAGTGGTTCCTGCACATCACCTGTCCTTGCAGTATTGCTCCACAGTATGATGATGTGCACCCTGACAGCATTATCACCCATTGCCAGTAGACAGAGTTACATCACATTCAGTACTTCATCCCTGGACATCCTCTGCTATCTTGAGGACACATTATAATTCTTGCCCAGCCTCACAGGATAATAATATTGATACCTAGAGAGCATGAGCACCAATTTCCAGGAGATGGACAATGACATAACATTTAGCAGTTTAACCTTGGATCTATTGTGCTACCTGGAGGATATGACCTGCCATTCTAATCTAGTGTCACAGAACGATGCTGTGGGTGCTAACAGCGTCAGTCGACCTTTGGAGGAGATTGAAATTGTCCAGTCAAACATTATCTGATGATATACCCCCCATGACCCTCCCTAGTAGGAGAAAAATGAAAATGAAATTAGCTGATGGGGGCTTATACTCCAAGGGACCATCACCAGGTCCTATCGTCAGCAAGGTAAGAGTCAAGTGGTACCCATGACCTCCCAGACCACCAGACAAAGGGACTAGAAGGGGATGAGGAGGAATAGTCACGTGTTAGCAGATTATGTTGTCGCCTTCCTAACCCAAAGAAAAGCAGTGCACTCCCAGGTAACGGACAGCAAGGAAAGAAGAGTATGGCCCCAAATGGAAACACAGTATAGGTGTGGTCACCAAAGTTCACACATGTATGTTGTCATTGCTTTTTAAAGGCCCTTTGCCACTGACAGGCTCTACCCATTTATAGGACATGGGCCTTAAGATGCCTTTTACCTTAGAAGCTTTCCCGCTTATGTGGATTCCAGAAAAGCTGAACCAGAAGTGGTCAGCAGAAGACAGGGAGGGAAGTAAGCAGAAGGGAGTATGGGTGCAGAAGGGAGCACTTGGGTGGAGAGCTGTGTGATAGCAGGATTAGTTCTGTGCCAAGTCCTGTCGGTGCCAAAGTCACTAGCAGTACTTTCCATGTGTTTTCTTTAAAGGGTGCAGTTGAAGTATAGGCCAGCTCCACTGTCATCAAACCACAGGGCTAGGTTAGGTATGGTGTGGACTAAGAGCCATCAGAGGGAGCCACGTTAGAATTCCAGGAGGCTGTGTGCCCAAATGCCTATCTCCAATAAGATACCAACAGGAATCAGGGTTCTAGTTCCTCTACACCTCATATTGCTACTAGACCCTTCCCCTTCAGTCACTGAGCTCTCAGCAGTATTGGCTAGAGGGAGATGTGATCCACATGGCTTCCATGTTATGAAGCTACAGCCCAAGCTTCTCCAGTACACTTAGTATGGAACACCCACAGTGAGAGAACTGAATACTCTACAGGGCTTATGGTCTTCATCAGCTTGTCCCCCTATTCCTACAAATATTAGCACTGAGCAGTTGGACAGAAATACAGAAACTGTGTAAGCACAGGAGACAGGGAGTGTGGGGAGAGAATGATAGAGAGTAGGTGGGACTTGGGAATACAGAGTGGGAGTAGAAGTAGAGGAGAGGAAGACAGGGCATGAAGCATGGAGAGGGAGGAGAGTCTGTCCAGTGGAAATCCCTGTTACAGAGGTGAGGACAAAAGGTGAGTATATTGGGCAGGGGTAGGAGCAAACTCCTTCTGAAGAGTACAGCTAAAGGGTGCAGGGCATGGCAGGCAACAAGGAGAAGAGGGCCTGATCCCAGAGGGTCCTAGCATGAGCCAACACACAAGGATGCTGCTGCCTTGGAAGCCTGCTACTGCAGCAAGCTGCAGCATCAGGATGTGCCAGGCTGGGAGAAGGGATCCCTGTCCTATGGAGCCTTCTCATCCTCTCCCTCCCTCCCTCCTGCCTAACACACCACTGTGCTAATCTGCCATCCGTCTTTGTCTCCTTGGCCTCCTTCTTTCCAGCCTGGCACATGAGCATGGCATAAAGTTTGTGCTGTCATCCAGCCACACTACACTCCAGGACCCTGGGAAACAGGGCTAGAGACCAAGCAGCTTTCTTGTGGTGCCAGAGCAGGTTTGTCAGCAGGTACAGGGAGTCAGACCTTTTGTCTGTAAAGTCAGCAGCTGGGAAGAGATTACCATTTAGTTTATGTGAGAAAGTCCTAGCATGGCAAAACCAAAGAAATCATGGGATCTAACTGGGTGATGCTGTCTAAGAAAGACTGAGTCTCTGAAATGCATAGAGGTGCTCACCAAGTGATTGAATTACTTTTCTGTGGCATGGACACATCCCTGTTGTTCATGAGACATTGATGGTTCATTTGGTCTCTTACCAAGAAAGGAGAATAAAAGCAGGTAGCAGGCTGATAAAGTCAGCTTGTTTACCTCAATGTTTGCCTATGATGGTAGTTAACCTGACAACATCTGGGCAATTAAAACCCAAGGAGCTAGGCATACCTGTGAAGGATTTTCTTGACCAGATTCTTTGAGGCGGAAAAGTACTGCTCTAAAACTGGATCATTTGAGGTAAGAAGACTATCCCAAATCTGGGCCACACCTTCTGGTGGCAACCCATTATAAAAAGTCAAGGAAGCTTTTGCTTTTTGGCTGCTTGCCCTCATGCTTACGGCCAAGTTCATTTACTATTCTGTGGAGGCATCCCTTTGCTGGTGTTAGAACCTGCTTCTTTGGGATTCCAGTTTAGACTGAAGACAAACTGAGACATCCAGCCTGGTGGATTACCATATTCTTGGCCTTTCTGTCAGAAGATAGCCTCTGCTGGACTAGCTGGACCACAGTCTTTAAGTCACTCTAATTTTAATTTCATTCCATCAGTTCTGTTCCTCTAGAGAACCCTGACTAATATATCTGCTTGAATGTTCCCACCTTTTCAGGAGGAGATATGCATAGTTACTAAGAACTCCTGTGTATCATGCTCTTGACAGGCTTCTAAAGTRGAAATTTTTGGTTTCTTTGGAGACTCAGAACATAGTATTTTATTGGGGCAGACAGGTTTTGCTGAAGCAGACACAGATGAAAGGATGTTTTGCTATAGCAAACGTGAAAGAATGAAGGATGCATGATGTTTAGAAAGAATATAAATATGACCCCATAGACAGTGGGAACTCGTACACTTGTTCACTTTGCTCTGCCTTGCTAGTCTTCGCTGATGACACACATGTATTGTTCTACCTTACATTGCATTGCTGAGCTTCACCTGTGATGACTTTATCATACAGAGAAGCTCACCAAAGAACTTCTAGTGAGATTCCTGTGGCTTCTTGCAGCTTTCTTCCATGGACTCAGGACAATTGGGGAGCCTCACAGATTCTTCTGGATCGAACTGTCCTTGCTGGTTCTTGTATGGTATTTGCTAGTGGACTGGACAGAGAACAATGAATATTGGTGTTTCCCCCAAAGAACTATTTCTAAATAGGTTTACTTCTCCTACATCCTAATATTCTTTCCTTTTTACTCTCTCTGGTGGGTAGTGTGCTACACAGGAGGTTGAACCCTTATTAAAGTAGGTTGTGAAAAATATATGCCTACACACATCCTCATTGTGGGACCCACAGATGTCTGCCTCACAGGGGATCAACCTTCTAAGACAGTAATTATCTGAGATACAGTTTGGTCAGGGATCCTTGTAACTCTATGGCCTTCAGTCCCAGATACAGTATGCTTTGGCTTTCAAGGATAGGATCATGGAGCTCAGAGGTCAAGTCTAGAATTCTTAGGAGCCATATTTTCTTTCTTTGACTCTGTGTTTCCATGCGTTCTCCATTTAAGYTTCTCCAGAGGGCAGAGGGCCCAGGAAGAGGCATGTTGAGCATGTAGAGACATGAGGGCTATCTTTGAGTGGGATCTACTGCAGTCTACCCTGGGCATTGATTGCACCTGCCTCATGAGGCCCTCAGCTCCAGCCAAGCTGAAGGTGATGCTCTCGATCTAGCCTTTGGCCCAAGGCGTATGGACCTTTGCACTTGGTCCCATTTATCTAAAACACTCTTCCTCCTTCCTCCTTCAGGTGACTTGTCTCTCCCTCATTAGTCATAAAGGGCTTTCTCTGCCCCAAAAGAGGTTAAGCCGTGCATCTGAAATCAGTTGCTGATCAAATGTACATAACATCACTGTTCAGGGCTGTAGGGTTAGAAGACACTGTAATTGAACATCAAGGGCTGTCATGTGGGTAAGTACAAAGCCAATAAAAGCAGAGGAGTGGAGAAGGCAAGGAGAACGTGGTCATCATTTGAAAGGCAATATCTACTTTTTGAACACAGATTAAAAAGGGGGTTTTAATTCAGGGAGCTTCAACATATTCATAGATGAGTATGTGCATGAATAGTGAGAATGCTCAGTGAGGGAGCACACTACACTCCTGAGTGTGCTCGCTAAGAAATGTGCTACAACCGCGATGACACTCAGAAGAACACACCGCACTCTACCGCGATGACACTCAGAAGAACACACCGCACTCTACCGCGATGACACTCAGAAGAACAC
>BDUI01008899.1:19735-32515 GCA_002335545.1 Apodemus speciosus
ACATACTTTCCAAGAATGTCACTATCTCTAAATAAGAAATAATCCTGTGAATAAAGAGACCATTGGTTAAGATAGTAATAGCAAATATTAAACTTATTTTAAATTATTAGCTTTACTTACCTTGTCGTCTAGAACTACTTTGGTGCCTCCATATTCTGGGAGAAGAACCTTATCACCAACTTTCACACTGATAGGCTCAATCTCTCCACTCTGAAGAAAACAAGTCTCTTGTTAGCAGTCTGTCCTGTTCACTAGATACACAGTGATGTTTTTGTCACAGTATGGACACCAGGAGCCTCCTGCCTCAAGCTTGTGTTAATTATAGGCATTAATCAATCACATTAAACTCTGTAAGTTTTAAATAACTAAATTAATGAAATGTGCTCAAACCAGTATGTTGTTAGGTAATTAGTGGTTAAGCAATATAATTTACATTCAATACAGATCCTCATAAATAAGCACCGCTGTAGTTACAATACAAAAGAGACACTTTCACTAAAACTGCATTTTAGTGGACAGCTAAGGCTGGCTAACTTTACTGTTAAATATTAACGCACCCTGTAGACCAAATGAAATAAAGCAGCCTGTACCACCAAACAGGTAAATGGTCATGTATGACTTCTTTCAACAAACAAAAATTCAGTATTACTTTTCTTCGTTTAATATATATTTATTGACTCAATGCCCTTGTTATCAAAAGAGACTTGGCCAGAGATGGAAGCGGAATGTCCACTGCCCCTAGTACCCTAGTGGTTGAGTCTACGTGAAGAACACCCAGAGTAGTTCCCCCTCCCGTCTCAAGCATGCCAACTAAAACTCAATGGTATGAGATTAAAACTATTTCAGTGTCTGGGCTAAGCCATCAGCCAGGCTCCCCGACCACTACCACTTCACCCTTCCTTTTTGGGGAAGGGAGGGTCTATATAAAAACTGACTGGTCATCAATTCTGGATCCTCCTACCCACCCCAGCACTATACCCTCCCCCAACCTGTGCTAGAATTACTTTTGTGCCTTATTAAATAAATACCTCCCTCAATTCTGAAAAGGCCCCAGGGTTTATCTACTTGCATGATCTTTTGTCTATTTAAAATCTGAAGAGTAGACTACAAAATATCTAGAGGTATTTCATTTTGTAAGGTTTTGTTTTACTTTTTTGAGACATGGTCTCATCCTGCACCTCCTGGTAGCCTAGCAGACTCTACAATCCTTGGCCTCCACAGAACCTGGGCCACAGGCATGAGCCACCCTCAAGGCAGGYACTTTTCAAGCTCTATAGTGTTGGACACTGCAGAGTCAGCTCAGTGGGTAAATTGGTACAGACTTGCTATGAAAGTAGGGGAACCCAAATTAGGATCCTAACACTAGAGTAAAAAGGCTGTAACCCCCAATATGCTGAGGGCCAGAAACCAGATTAGTTCAACRCTTTACCCCAAAGGAGTAAGGTGGAGATGCCCCCCCMCACACACACAGCATACAGACATGTGCACAGTCACACAAATACCTTTTGCCTTTTTACAGTCCCTTGCCATTCCTTAGAAATATAAAATAATTCTACAACTTGTTCTACAATTTCCCTGAATGCGAGGTTCTTTGTGAATTGAAATTTGACTTGAAATTACTTCCATTTTAATTAATTTTTTTAATTAACAAAGGAATTCCTCTCCTGCCACAYCACACATAAAATTCAGCTCCACTCTAGGGGCTCCGGTTTACCTTTCCTTTCCCGCCTGACCCCACAGCCACGACCGTTCCATGCAATACTTTTCCTTGAGACTTTTCTGGAAGCATGATGCCACCCTTGGTTACAGTTTCGGCRGCACTCCTTTYCACCAATACTCTGTCAAGGAGCGGAACAAACTTCCTAAAAGCTTGTCCAGCCTGTGGAGAGAAATGTGTTCAAACAGACTGTACTTAAGATCCAAGTGTCAGAGCACGAACAGTTAATACCACTGAAGCCTTAACTCTCAACAGGTCAAAGTGTTCCAAAATGACAAGAAAATTAAAATGGAGCTTTAGAATATACTCTCCAATGGTCCACTCTATAGAGGCCACTTGAGTTTCATTTCCCCGTCTGATGTGTGTGTGTGGGGGGGGTCTTCATTGCTTATCAGTAATAGCAACCTTGGTCTAGTCCAAGGTCAAACATTTTCTTTCTCTAGACTTGTTTTTCTTAAGTCGAGTAACGGGGGAGTGGTGTCACTTGTTAAACTTGGATCGTACTCTTTCTCCAACATAGGACATATCCACCCAAGCCCTGCCAGGGCAGGTGGGCTTCTGAGTGTGCATCCGGGCTCCCGCCCCCTGCCCCAAACGTGCCTGCCGCGCACGTGCTAGCAGAAAAGCCGTGGCGGAGAAATGGTCGGACAGGCCTCGCTTCTGCAGAGCCATGGGCGGACACTGAGTGGACCCCTGTCCTGCTAGTCCCAAGGCGCACACGGGCTCGCCGTGGACCGCAGGCCGAACCGGACCCGCAGGCCTGCCCGCCACGAGACACTCACCATGACTTGCGCCGCCGCAGCTCCGGACTCTGCACTCGGGCCGCTGCTGCAAGGAGAGTCCTGTGGGCCGGCTCCGGACACGTGAAAAGGCCGCGCAGCGCGCAGGCGCACTCAGCCCTGAGCGTGAGAGGGGGCGGTCACGCCAGCGCGCGCGCCGATTGGTGGCGAGTGCTTCGCGCAGGGGGCCGATGCGGGCAGCCGGAGGCGGAAGAAAAGGGGAGCACTTTCTAGGCTTTTCCAGGCCGGCCCCCGAGGTGAAAGAACGAGCCCCCCTCCCGGAAATGACGCCACTTGACCTTTCGCCCACGGAAAGCGCGGGGCCTTCCGGAAGGTTCTAGAACCGAGCGCGGCCCAGGAACCAGCGTACGGCGGCGGGAGAGGGCAGAGGCCGAGGAGCTGAGGCCGCTCAAGTAGGGAGGGCGGGGCCGCGCGCGCCGCATGCAGATTGCAGGGCCCGGGCCGTGGGAGAGAGCGGTGCGCGCGCGCGCACGCGGGGCCGCGGGGCGGGGCCGGGGAGGGAGGGGACTCGGGCTCATTGCGGTGCGCGCCCAGTGCTGGGTCCCTCACTCGCCGCAGACGGCCTKCCTCGCCTCGTGCTCTCCTGCCGCCGCCCCGCAGGTACGCGGCCTCGGCGCGCACGGCGCCCCGGTGCTCGCGGGCCTGCTTGTAGCGCGGACCGAGCACGGAGGGCTGGGGGATAAGTCAGGCAACGACGCCGCAGGCTCGGCTCACTTGTCCAGGCCCAGCGGGGCCACGCTGGTTTCATCACGTGCGGCGGGGACCACGCGACCCAGGCCAAGCGCGGGAGCAAGGGCGGGCTAGGGTGGAAGCAACTTGGGTCCTATGGTGCCACCTGCGCCTGGCGTTCTTCAGGACTCTGTCGGAGGGTGGTCGGGGTCCTTTAGTCCGCTGTGGCCGCGGCTATCCGGTGCCTTCACTTTGACCTTGCTCGGGGCTCCTGGTCGGGAAGACACGTGGGGCCGCGGGGCTGGGCTGGGCTGGGCTGAGCTACGGTCCTTTTCCTCCGGCCTTCATAGGTACTATGTTACAGTAACTCCTGGTGGATGCCTGGCGACACTCTCAGAGGGTTTTGCACAGTCATGAGTACTTCTATGGTTCTCTAGGCACTCGAATTTAGAACCTGCCTTGCTTGCACCAACTTGATTTCTTTTCCCAGACACTTTTCGGAGTGGATCTGCTCCCAAGGCCGCTTTTGCAGTGAAAGATTAACTCGAGAGGGCAGGAGTGGGTGGCCATGGGGCTGTGGTTTCGTGTGCTTTGTGCTAGTGCTGTAGGTCAGGCATGGGGTCAGCCTCCATGATCAGTTGGCCAGCAGATTATGTCCTGAATCTGCAGTGCGGTTTGTGGCACAGGCATGGTTAGCAGAGGACAGCCAAGCTCCAATCTAGGCTCCATGTTTTGAAGCACCGTTGGACAAGTTTGTAGTGATACTTTTTTTTTCCTCCCCCCAGAAATGCTTCGTCTACCCACAGTCCTTCGCCAGATGAGACCAGTGTCCCGGGCACTGGCTCCTCATCTCACTCGGGCCTATGCCAAAGATGTAAAGTTTGGTGCGGATGCTCGAGCCTTAATGCTTCAAGGTGTAGACCTTTTAGCCGATGCTGTAGCTGTTACAATGGGTCCAAAGGTACCAGTATACTTATATTGTGTTAAAGAATGGTTCTCTAGCTGCAAGACAACAGTTATCAAGTTTTGTGAAAATCTAATTTGCATGTGGTACATCATAGAGGTCTGGGGGTGTTATTTAGGAGGTTTATTAGTTGGTCATTCTGCAACGGTGTCCTTACTACTGCTTCAGCCGATTTGGGGGACTTTTGTGCATTGTGGTATAATAGAGTAAGTAGTAATAGCTCAAGGAGGATAGTCAAACTAGAGTCATGATTGTGTGCATGCTTGCATTAAATTTTGGATCCCTTCCCAGTAGTTAGAGGGTATAGAGGGGAAAGCACACCTCAAGTATAATAATACCTCAAAGTGTATAACTGTAATGTGAGGGTTCACTCATTGTGTTGAAATATTCCAACATATAAGGCAAATGCACTAGCACAGAATTACTAGTTTTTTAAAGTTTTCAGTGTTTTTATGTGCMTTGTTGTATTTACGTCTGTGAGGGTGCCAAGGTTCTGGGAACTGACTTGGGTACTTTGGAAGACAACCGAACTACAACCAATGAGCCATCTTTCATTTGCATACTTAACGGGCTTTGTTTTGGTTTTTGTTTGTTTSTGTTTTCAAGACAGCATTTCTCCGGTAGCCCAGGCTGTCCTGAAACTCAGAGAACTGTCCACCACTTCTGCAGCACACATGGACAGACTATTGTCACTTGCCCTTGGAAAAACCTTTGTGGTCTCCCATTCATTCCTTCATTGTGCATACCTCATGGTTTCTATTTTCACATTGCAAAGATTTGTCCGGTTTTGGCCTTTTGAGAGAGAGGGTCACTAGCTTAGTCTGTCTAACTCCCTTGTGGCAAGGCTGTTTTTGAACAACTCTTCCTCACATTTCAAGTGTAGGAATTCGTAAGACAAGGTCCCTAACCATAGCTGGCCAAGTCAGCCTTGACCTCAAAGCAGTGCTAAGAACAGAGGTTGGTATCACATCACACATTTGTGTGGCTGAATAGGGAGCTATAGGAAATCATTGGATATGGTAGTCATTTTAAATTGATACTAAACTGATCTAAAGAACTGCATTGTCCCAGCACTCTGGAGGCTTAGGCTGGCAGATCTTCTAAGTTTCAGGAAAGCCATGGCTACAAGAGAAAACCCTGTCTTGAAAAACAAAAGAACAAAATTTGCATCTTTGAGTACTGTTTACATAGCTCAAGACAATAGAACCTTGGTTCAAATCCAAAAGTTGCCAATACTGTTGGTACCATATTTGAAGTTTTTTATTGAGTGAAACCAGAAGAGTACATTATTATTAATTATTATTATTGGTTATTATTCTCTTATTGGCTGATATTTAGTAATTGTATTTTAAAGCAAAACATGTTTTAAAATAGTTAATAAGCAGGGCAGTAGTTGTACAAGCCTCTAATCCCAGCCTTCAGGAGGTAGAGGCAAGCAGGTCTTTGTGTTTTGGGAGTTTGAGGTCAGCCAAGGCTACACAGAAATGCCCTGTCTTAGAAAACAAAACAAATCTAGTTCATAGCCAAAACTCAGATGCGAATGTTCTGGGATTTGGTGATTGCCATCTGTGCTTCCTTGTTTTTAGGTAGCATCTGTTAGTTTCAGGGAATTCCTGTTGTGCCTCATTCAAAGTTAGACTCTGGCAAATGAGCAGTGTTTGCTTTGTCTATAGACCTAAGATGGTTGATTAATTTGGCTTTGAGATTCATGTTGCAGGACTGTTAAAAGTGACAACTTTGAGGGTTRTCATTGAGGGTTGCTTTTTTTTTTCTGTCACTGTAGGGAAGAACAGTGATTATTGAACAGAGTTGGGGAAGTCCCAAAGTAACAAAAGATGGGGTCACTGTCGCAAAGTCAATTGATTTAAAGGATAAATATAAAAATATCGGAGCTAAACTTGTTCAGGATGTTGCCAATAACACAAATGAAGAGGCTGGGGATGGCACCACCACTGCCACTGTTCTGGCACGCTCTATTGCCAAGGAGGGCTTTGAGAAGATCAGCAAAGGGGCTAAYCCAGTGGAAATCCGGAGAGGTAAGAGTATATCATTGATCCTATYCTATAAAGAATTCTACCGTCTTCATCTTTATCCTTTTATTACATTTCTGGTAGAGTTTGTGAGTGTTCGTTCTTGGTGGAGTTGCCCTTTCCTTATGTGGGTTTCCCTCAGGCTTGTGGGTCAAGCACTTTTACCCCTAGACCATCTTCTACATCTGTTTAACTTGTCTCAATTAATGGAAGTGAAAATACAGGATTCTCCCTATAGACCAGGTTAGTTAGCTTCAAAATCCGCAGAGATCTGCCTACTTCTGCCTTCAGAGTGCTGGGATTAAGGTGGGCACTACCACACCCAGCCCAAGGCCCTGGACTCTTTGAGCCATCTCTGCAKCCCATAAGTAGTGAGAATTTTGAAACTATCTTTTCTTTTGTTAAGAATGAGTAGGTCTCCTTAGCCTTCCCTGGCATGGTGCCTTGTATAATCCATGCTGGTCTCAAAGTTTTAGCCATTCTGTCTCAGTGTTTTGGGTACTGGGATTACAGGTGTGAGCCACCACTCAACTCAACATCTTGGTCAAGTTTTCAAAACGTTGGTTTTTCAACCTAATTTTGAAAATCGTAAGTGACTGAGTGCATACCGAGTCATTTGGTGCAGTTAGGAGAGAGATGGCATGAGGTTGCATGTAAATGTTAAAGGAATCTAAGTTTGTTCTTAGCTTGGGGGCTGTGACAATCATTGTAGTAACATAATACTCTTGAACTAGGTGTGATGTTGGCTGTTGATGCTGTAATTGCTGAACTTAAGAAACAATCTAAACCTGTGACGACCCCTGAAGAAATTGCTCAGGTAAAAATTTTGATGTTTGAAAAGAGTTAACTGAATAATTTGGATCTTTTGGTTTTCCAAGACGGTTTTTCTTTGTAGCCATGGCTATCCTGCAATTCACCCTATAGATGAGACTGGCCTTGAACTCAAATTTCCCCTTGTCTGCCTCCATAGTGCTTGCCCCATCACTGCCATGTCTAGTAATTTGGATTTTAATCGGTCTTTTTTAGTTTTACATGGCAGTATATAATATTTATGTTATTTGCGAAGATATTCTTAAGKGATATCAATGTACCCTGTATTATATGGGTTCAAACCTAGTCCTTAAAGCATAGTAGACAAGTGTATTTTATATGTATGTGCCTGGGTGTATGTGTGTGCATCATATGCATGCTTGAACCCATAGGAGGAGATCATCTTAACCACTGAGCCATCCCTCCTGACCCTTTAGTTTATTCTTAATATGCCAGATAATGGAAGGACTGAGGGAGTGGATCCATTTAAATAGGACTTCATTAAAACTATTTAACTGTAAAATATTAGTTTAGAGTGTCAAAGGGGAAGAAGGTTGAAAATACTAATTTTACCATTTAATTTTGAAGTAACTTGGTTATTTCAGGTTGCTACAATTTCTGCAAATGGAGACAAAGACATTGGGAACATCATTTCTGATGCAATGAAAAAGGTTGGAAGGAAGGGTGTCATCACAGTGAAGGCAAGTATGGGATTTGATGTTTTGGTAATACCTTCAGTGGAGTATCTGTCACCTGTTTTCCAAATTTAAAAAAAAAAAATGGAATCTCTTGTTCCAGCACAATTCATTCTTTAGTCTTAACTTCTGTATTGAGTTGTGCTCATCATTAATCCGAATCGGGAGCTTTGCTTCCTACAATGAATTCATCTAACTTAAGTAATTAGCTCTCTGCTAGCTGTAAATAGGATGGAGCCTCRCTCTAATCCTGGTTGGCCTGGAACCCTGGGCTTCAACCTTAGAGGGATAGCATCCCTCTGWCATCTTCGATGTGTGGACTAAACGCATGTGCTCCTGTGCTCAGCTTTCTTTAGTGTCTTGAGCGTGGGAGTGTAGTTAGAGGTACTCTGCGGTGTTTCCATGTTGAGTCCCTTATGCCTGTGTCATCTCTTGCCGATTAGGCATATAATTTCAAATATTGGCTTTGCTATTGTTTTTGAGTCAGGTTCTCACTATGTAGATAGTTCAAATTAGTCGTGTGTTTCTTTTAAAAGATTTTTATTTTTTATGTATGAGTGTTTGTCTGCACATATGTATATATATATGTGCACCATATGCATACCTGGGACCTTGGAGTCTAGAAGAAACAGAATCCCTGGAACTGAGTTGAGGACCACCATGTGGGTGCTGAGAACCTAACCCGGCTCTGTCCGGGAAAAGCAAATGGGGCTGGAAAGCTGGATGGCTCAGTGGTTAGAGCACTGGCTGCTCTTCCAGATGTCCTGAGTTCAATCCCCAGCAGCCAGATGATGGTTCATGACCATCTATAATGGGATATGGTGCCCTCTACTGGCACGCAGGTGTACGTGGAGATAGAGTACATAAAGTATGTTCTTAAAGAAGAGTTGACCCCTGAGCCATCTTTAGGTTTAGCTGACCAAGTTTTGTTTCTTCATTGAAATCCATTCCTCTAATTCTTTGACTTTACAGGATGGAAAAACCCTGAATGATGAGCTAGAAATTATTGAAGGCATGAAGTTTGATAGAGGATATATTTCCCCATATTTTATTAATACATCAAAAGGTAAGAGCTGGTCCAGAGCTGAAATCTTCACAGTATTCTTTAAGCTGTAAACTTACTGAAATTTACTGTCAGCTGTAGGCAGTGGATGTGGGTCGTACAATAAAAATTGTGATATTTCAAACATTGATGGTTCAGTAAATGAAGACAAGAACATGAGTTACTGGTCTCATTGTAGAAGTAAATTGTTAGTTTTCTCAGGACTGTTAGAATTTGGTTTTACTGTTCAATGTATTTACAGGTCAAAAGTGTGAATTCCAAGATGCCTATGTTTTGTTGAGTGAAAAGAAAATTTCTAGTGTTCAGTCCATTGTACCTGCTCTTGAAATTGCCAATGCTCATCGGAAGCCCTTGGTCATAATCGCTGAAGATGTTGACGGAGAAGCTCTAAGCACACTGGTTTTGAACAGGTAATAGATTGGGTTGTTTATATATGTATTTTTAGGTAGAAGGTGATTTCTGTTGCTTTTGAAACTAATTTCACTATATGATATAGTGCTCTATGCATTGAGTCCATCTTAAGCCTGTCTCAAAAGTGCATAATCCTTGAGCCTCTGCCTCCCACAACTTCCCAAAGAGAACTAACTATACATGTCTTTTAACACTGGTGTGGTTGGCACTAACACCCAGTTGTGTCWGCAATATAAGGGCAGCATTTCTTTAAGAAGGAGATCAGCTTGGAACAAATTTAAATGAGTCGAGGTCCCCATTTTGTCTTTTTTTAGACCAGAAGTTATGGGAAGAGTAGGATTGGAATGGTTATGTACTACTGGAACTTACCAGGAAGTAAACTAGATGCTTCTCCCAACTCCCCCTTCAGTTTATGTCTTACATAGTTAAATGTTCTTTACAGGCTGAAAGTTGGTCTTCAGGTTGTAGCAGTCAAAGCTCCAGGGTTTGGGGACAATAGGAAGAACCAGCTTAAAGACATGGCTATTGCTACTGGTGGTGCGGTAAGTAAGCCTTGTCAGACTGCTTCGCTCAGTGCTGTCTACGCTTCCAGGGTGCAAATGCAATGTGACCTTCACAAATAGATGAGGCCGGTTCTTTCTGGTGTTTTTTGTTTTGTTTTGTTTTGTTTTTTAACTTGGAACACAAGGATTGGATTAAGGTCACAGTAACTTGCTGAGCCTGGCCTGAGATTGGACACGATTAAATGTTCTTCTCAAAACTTAAAACTAATTTGTGCAAGTGGTTTTATTTAGACCTTGTTCTGGTATACCAGTGACCATGACATCTGAAAGAAAAACAGCATTTCTTTTTCTGGGATTTTAAGCTTTATGTATTTGGGTCTTTTGTCTGCATGTTTGTATGCTGTATGCATACCAGAAGGCATCCATCCGGTCCCATAGGACTATAGCTATAGACAGTTGTGAGCTGCCATATGGATAATTTCTAGTGTTCAGTCCATTGTACCTGCTCTTGAAATTGCCAATGCTCATYGGAAGCCCTTGGTCATAATCGCTGAAGATGTTGAYGGAGAAGCTCTAAGCACACTGGTTTTGAACAGGTAATAGATTGGGTTGTTTATATATGTATTTTTAGGTAGAAGGTGATTTCTGTTGCTTTTGAAACTAATTTCACTATATGATATAGTGCTCTATGCATTGAGTCCATCTTAAGCCTGTCTCAAAAGTGCATAATCCTTGAGCCTCTGCCTCCCACAACTTCCCAAAGAGAACTAACTATACATGTCTTTTAACACTGGTGTGGTTGGCACTAACACCCAGTTGTGTCWGCAATATAAGGGCAGCATTTCTTTAAGAAGGAGATCAGCTTGGAACAAATTTAAATGAGTCGAGGTCCCCATTTTGTCTTTTTTTAGACCAGAAGTTATGGGAAGAGTAGGATTGGAATGGTTATGTACTACTGGAACTTACCAGGAAGTAAACTAGATGCTTCTCCCAACTCCCCCTTCAGTTTATGTCTTACATAGTTAAATGTTCTTTACAGGCTGAAAGTTGGTCTTCAGGTTGTAGCAGTCAAAGCTCCAGGGTTTGGGGACAATAGGAAGAACCAGCTTAAAGACATGGCTATTGCTACTGGTGGTGCGGTAAGTAAGCCTTGTCAGACTGCTTCGCTCAGTGCTGTCTACGCTTCCAGGGTGCAAATGCAATGTGACCTTCACAAATAGATGAGGCCGGTTCTTTCTGGTGTTTTTTGTTTTGTTTTGTTTTGTTTTTTAACTTGGAACACAAGGATTGGATTAAGGTCACAGTAACTTGCTGAGCCTGGCCTGAGATTGGACACGATTAAATGTTCTTCTCAAAACTTAAAACTAATTTGTGCAAGTGGTTTTATTTAGACCTTGTTCTGGTATACCAGTGACCATGACATCTGAAAGAAAAACAGCATTTCTTTTTCTGGGATTTTAAGCTTTATGTATTTGGGTCTTTTGTCTGCATGTTTGTATGCTGTATGCATACCAGAAGGCATCCATCCGGTCCCATAGGACTATAGCTATAGACAGTTGTGAGCTGCCATATGGATAATTTCTAGTGTTCAGTCCATTGTACCTGCTCTTGAAATTACTAGTACTGGAAGAGCAGAATAGCCCTCCAGTGCTCTTGACTGCTGAGGCATCTCGATAGCCCTGAAAAGCTGTTTCTTCTCACAAAATGTCTGYGACATACAGTAATAAGCTTGATAGAATGGAAGCCGCTAATAGCATACTGCTTTTACAGGTGTTTGGAGAAGAGGGGTTGAATCTAAATCTTGAAGATGTTCAAGCTCATGACTTAGGAAAAGTTGGAGAGGTCATTGTCACCAAAGATGATGCCATGCTTTTGAAAGGAAAAGGTGACAAAGCTCACATTGAAAAACGTATTCAAGAAATCACTGAGCAGCTAGACATCACAACTAGTGAATATGAAAAGGAAAAGCTGAATGAGCGACTTGCAAAACTTTCAGA
The DNA here is from genome assembly GCA_002335545.1 of Apodemus speciosus. Classification (NCBI taxonomy): domain Eukaryota; kingdom Metazoa; phylum Chordata; class Mammalia; order Rodentia; family Muridae; genus Apodemus; species Apodemus speciosus. The sequence continues at coordinate 31,395 of BDUI01008899.1, forward strand.
TGGAGTAGCTGTGTTGAAGGTAAGACTGAGTCGCAGGTAAGCATTTTAGGTTCTGAGTCTAGTGGTATTTACCAATAATAAATATTTTCCCCAAATTTTTAGCTTTTTTTGTTTGTTGTTTTGATTTTTGTTGTTTTTTGTGTGTGCACGTGACCAAACTTTCCATGGGGTACATGTAACAGTCAGGGGCAACTATCCGCAGTTGGTCATCTACCTTTCACTGTGATTCCAGGAATAATCAGGCCATTGGCTTGCAGGGCAAGCAAGACCTAGACCTTTGACCCACTTGAGTCATATCCCAATGCCTTTGAGTCATAAATAGGCATCTCCCCTGCTGGTGTTTGCATGAGAACTCTTCTTGTGCTGTGTTATGCAGTCTACCRCTGCCTAGTATCCCAGCCTTGCTCTTTCTTTTTCCTTTTCCTGTGTAGCCCTGATTGTCCTGGAATTCTGTTCACTCTGTAGACAGGGTTTTCAGTCCTAGAACTCAATTAGTAGACCAGGCTAGCCTTGAACTGAAAAGCCATCTGCCTCTGCCTCCCAARTGCTSGGATTAAAAGTGCGCACTGCTGCTTGACTAGCATCCCTTCCTCAAACTGCAGCACAACTTGTGTTGTGGGAAGTTCAGGGTTTTGTTAGTGGGATGTTGCTTCCTTTTGTTGTTGCTTTCGTTTTGAACTCTGCTGTAGCAGAGGCTGGCCTCTCCCAGTTGGCGTAACTCACCTGCTTTAGCCTCAAGTGCTAAGGTCATGACCGTGACACTACCCAACTCAGGTCTGCCATCTGGGTGGCTTCAGGTGGTCATTGAATAGTTACCGTCACGYTAACTGGAATTTTTTAATCTTTAGGTTGGAGGGACAAGTGATGTTGAAGTGAATGAGAAGAAAGACAGAGTTACAGATGCTCTCAATGCTACACGAGCAGCTGTTGAAGAAGGCATTGTTCTAGGAGGGGGCTGCGCTCTGCTTCGGTGCATCCCAGCCTTGGATTCATTAAAGCCTGCTAATGAGGATCAGAAAATAGGTAAAGACCATCTTTCAAATGAGTGTATGGCCCGATCCTTTTTGTTGAAAAGTATTGTTGATTAGCAATAAACTGCATTTTACAGGGGGAATTATTTC
>BDUI01008901.1:70117-86760 GCA_002335545.1 Apodemus speciosus
AGAGAAATGGGAGAGGGGTGATTGGGGAAAGGGCGGAGAGAAGGGGACTTAGGGGACATATGGTGAGGTAGGAACTGGGAAAGGGGAAAGCATTTGGAATGTAAACAAAGAATATAGAAAATAAAAAAAAAATGGAAAAAAAAGAAATTATAATTTTTTTCAGTCCTAACCAAAGGCAGAGAAAAAGGCAACAGAGTGCTAGAAGACAAAATGCTTATTTTCCAAACATTCCTATTAACAGGTGGGCCATTTCTGGTTAGACATAAAAACCAGCCTTATGTTTTAAATATGTGAAAATATATCTTAAATATGAAAATATTAAAAAATATTATATTTTTATTTACTTTGCATATCATTTTATAAAGTATTATCAAAATCACTAGTCATCATGAACATATAAACAAAAAATTAATACACATTTTTGACATTTCCAAAACTGAAGTCATATGATGGTAAGCATTTCAGAGGAAGAGKATTTTCAACTCTATTAGTGTCTTTTAGACAAGGTACAGCCTGAGTAAGAACTTGCCACAAATTCAGCTTCCTCCTGCTGCAGGCTCTCAAGTATTATGTCAGGTAGCAAAGTACATATTAGTGGAATTGAAGGGCACTGGGCACGGTTCCTGGCTCATTATCAGCAGCTTCTAAAACCAAGAAGAAATACAGCAGAACTTTGATTGCTGGGCAAAGAATGGGAACTATAAATCATTTCTTTGTCCCTCCATAAATCTGGTATTTTAAACTGCCCCAGAGTTCAGAGTTTTGCAATCTAGTGTAGGCTCTTTTTATGAAGAACAAATGCATACTGTTTGCTGCTTTAAAAGATAAGCCAGATATATCTTCCAATTACCTGGACAGGAAAATCTCTCTCATAGAAACAGTCTAGACCCCACATAACAGAGGCTGACACAGTAGTGTCTCTTGTCATTGCTGACACCCACCTTTTGAGGATTTACATCACACAGCTGTCCCTTTAGCTTTGGCCTATTCTCAAAACCCCTCCTGTGCATCTACATAATGATCTCTCCTGTGGCTGTCCACTCTCTGGCCTAACAGAATTTTCTTCTCTAATGGTCTCTTTTTACAATTGTTCATGCTCACTTCTGAGAGTGTCCATATGTTACTTTAGATTAAACTCCAACTAACTTCTCTTTATGTGTCATCTTAATTATTTTGATGGAAAGAACATGGACCAGAGAGCAAAGGATACAGAAAAGGAGCCCGGCAACCCTGGGATTACAGGTGTTTGTCACTGTGCACAACTAATAGATGTTCTTAAATGGTAACAAAAATGTCTTGCAAAACTGATTGTGTGTGTGTGTGTGTGTGTGTGTGTGTGTTTGTGTATGTGTATGTATATATGATGCAACTAGGCCAGTAGTTGTTCAGTTCATTCTATTTCTTGAAGTTTACCTATGAACAATGAAAACTATGTCCATGAAAATACACATCCATGAGTATCTATCATGGTCTTCTTAGTAAAATTCTTGAGAAAGACTGAGTAGTAGATACCACTGGCAACCAATAATGAGAGTTCATGTAATGTGGGCTGCTCAGAAGCAATGAATTGGGTACAAGGAGAAGATAACATATCCCAGGCAGTAAATATGACTTCTGTAAGGACATCAAGTGGGTTGAAGTATGATATATTTGAAAAAATAGATGGAAATGTGAGAAAGACCAACATAGAAAAAAACAAGTTGCCTGAGATACTGGTATAATGGTAAGAGATAAGTCTGGAGTCATGCATAACAAAGCACAGCATTTTGGAATTTTAAGAATTCTGGGAAACATAAGAGGTTTTATTCAGCCAAATTATGACCACCTGTTGCAGATTACACGGTAGCATTTGTCATGTCTATCACTACATAGCTACTATGTATTACATTTCTGACATGTTTAATTCTATAGACTAAACATTCTTGATTTTGGCCATTATTTTAAAAAGGAATCACAAGAAAGTAAAAGTGTAGTGACATGGAATAGTCAAGAGCAGTTGAATATGTAGTTTTGTTGTGTTTTAGACAGATTTTCACTGGGTAGGCAAGGCTGGTCATGAACTCACAATCCTCCTGCTGTAGCTTCTCAAACTCAGGAATTCCACATATATGCCTTCACACCCAATTTAAAGGCACTTGGATCAGTAAAAAGAAATATATATATATATATATATATATATATATATATACATATATATACATTCATAAAGTTTTGGTAAATGCAAATTTTGGACAATGAATTAATTAAGATATGTTGAGAAGGGGCTGGAGAGATCCTCAGTGTACTGAGTACCCAGGAGTACTGGCTGCTCCTCCAAAGGATTGGGGTTCAAGTCCCAGCAGCTAGATGGCAGCTAAAAGATGTCTGCAGTTGCAGTTCCAGGGTCTCTGACACTTTCACGCCAATGCACATGAGATAAAATTAAATAAATTCTTTTTAAAAGAGATTTCAAGTAAAATGAACTGGCAGAGGGATGGAGACAGTTGGAAGTTAAGAAAGTTTCCTGTAATTTTAAAGATCTGAGCAGAAGAGGAAAGAAAGATTCCAGATGGATGCAAGGGTCGATAGCAGTCAGGTCTCTACACTCAGCCTGAGATGGTGCTTGTCATTTTAACTGAAGATGTTAACTGACACTTGAATGTAGAGGGCTGAGCTCAGTGGACTGGCCCAAACTATTGAACATGTCTGCAGTGGAAATAAATGTAAGAGCTGGGTGTGAAACGCATCACAAAGGAAGGAGGTGCGAGAAGAGGAACCTGGGGAAATGTGTCGAGGAACTTCCAGATTCATAACTGATTAGCAGCAGAAGAGCACGAGACAGTCATTTAGCCATGCCAGGCTCATCTGCATAGCAGTTGTTTTCATCTTGAGTGACTGTGATCACATGTGCATGAATTTTCAGATGCGTTAGCGTGCAGGTGTTCAGACCTCTCTGCTGGCTAGACTCCCAGAAGTGTGAACGGTGAGCAAATGCATAAATGAACCTTCACTTTCTTAGATAATGTAAATGTACTTTCTATGTGCAATATTTTTAACTTCTACCCATAATATCTGTGACTGCCTGTCTTACCACAGATTTACCAAGGGAATATTATCACAAGATCTAAGGCAAAACACAGAACCTTATTGCAGATGGATATTTTATATATCTTGCCAATTAATTAGTAAGAGCAAAGAGATTTCTTTTAAACATAGCTTTTGCAGATTTTTAAAAATAAAGCTTAAATAAATTTTAAATAAAAATAATGCTTGTTTGTGACCTTTGCTTCTTTTCCTTTCTTTCCTTTTTTGTTATGTTTCTTCCCATTTCTCACAGGTCTCTTCTCTCATTCCATCTGCTGCTTTAAGTACATAAATTTATACACATGGCCTTTTATTGATCTACCTTGTGTTGCGGAGTCGCCAACATTGAAATACTTTGATTCTCCTAGAGTGCTAAAACACAAAAGACTTTGTTTTTGTTCTGATTACTGGTAGCCAATTAACTATTAGGTAGAAGTTGCTTAAATGGCTTCCTGGARTTTGTTGTTGTTGTTAATCCTGGGGACTGAACTAGGATTTCACACATACTAGACAGATACTAGTGACTTAACATTTATTTTTCTTTTGTGATTTGCAGGGGTCTTTATTTCTCTTGAATTTTGCTGGATATGCAGCAGCCATTTGAAATATTGCTGGTGCCATAGAATTAAAAATTGCAGGAAGACATTTTTACTGACTTTGCAAACTTCTGCTTGAAAAGTATACACATTATCATTTTTACTTACATTTCTCTGATAAATGAGCATTGCATGACCAATACAGCTTAAGTGCTTGGAAAAAAACATATCATTTCATCTAATTCAGAACTGAGGTGTTGCAAAACTCAAATTTAAGTGCCTACTTAAGTTATCTTTTCTAACTCTTTATTCTTTTTCAAGGCACACCCACTTTGGAGCATCTCTTGATTATCATTTCATTGCTGAGTGCTGTGACAAAGGCAACTCTTATATTGGGACAACATTTTATTGGGGCTGGTTTACAGGTTCAGAAGTTCAGTCTGCTATCYTCAAGGTGAAAGYATGGCAGAGTCCAGGCAGGCATGGTGCTAGAGGAGCTGAGTTCTACATCTTCATCCAGCCTCAACCAGGAACAGACTATTATCTGCCAGGCAGCTAGGAGGAAGGTCTCTAAGCCCATCCCCACAATGACACACCTCCTCCAAGAAAGCTACAACTTTTTCAACAAGGCCATACCTCCTCACAGGGCCACTCCCTGGATCAAGCATATTCAAACCACCACAGTGCACAACCTTGAATCTAGGAGTCATTTTGAGCTTTTTCTTTTAGTGTCCCCTGAGCTTTAGTGTCTGTCAATACAATGAAAATGTCAAGCATCTGGTGGGCTTATTGGCATCTTTAATGTTGCATTTGTGTAAATGTGATCCCCCCAAATCAATCACTCCTTGTTTCTCTATTCATGTACATCTTTGTCCTTACATTTCTTACTCATATTTTCAAGCAATATTTTAATGTTGTACTCATTGCTTATTGACAGCTATAACCATATTTTGAATGGTTCAACCCAGTTCTGAAATTTGACAATAGGAAACATAAAGAACGATTTTTGAGCCCCTTTCTATATTTTATGACACAGATGTAGATGTGGAATTAGGAGCTATGTGGTAACCTGGAAAGTAAAACCTTCAGACATATTTATTAAACCACATTGAACATATTTAAAAAGAAATAGGCATTTCTGCTGTTGTCCTGGTTTTGGTGCAACTTCCTACTACTCAACTTACTAAAAATACTCACAAATTAAACTAATTTACTATTCATATACTCTTAGGAGTCTGAATGTGTGAAGGAAAGAAGTCTTTGAGGACACTTGAAGGTAGAGAATACATGTTTGATGAGTCTTTAAAAAGTAGGGAAGGAAACAGTACTCTTTCCTAACCTACTGCCACATAAACAAAGTTCAGAATTTGTTTTTTCCATGAGAAATGTGCTGACCTATTTAATACCAACAAATAACAAACAGTGTTCAACTATGAAATATAGCACTATGATCAAATGAGCAATTTAATTTTGATAAATCCAGGCCCACACATAGGCTAGCAACTTGATCTTCTGGCCCAGAATAAATTCAAGGCATTTGTCGTAGAGTTAAATTGAAAATCTTTCCTTTCAGGTCTTCTCGTAATTGCCTGGGCACTAAATGTTCCATTACGGTAAAGGCCAGGACCTAACTTTGGATGCCCAGTCAGTGATTACATAAAAGATTAGCCTTTCCTGTTTTGTGTACACTGATGCTCTGATTTCAAGGGTTGACTTACTAATATAACCCCAGCTGTTAGTGCTTATGTTTTCTTGGTGCATTGCTCTATTTTTATGAAAGAATTAATAAAGCCTATAAAATATGAGGAACACAAGGCTGTCACCAGATATTGATCCATAGCCAGCTTTCTACTGGTGACATTAAATTAAATTTCATCTCTCCTCATTGTGAGTCTGGAAGAGGGAGTAATAAATAATTCTCACCTCTCTTCTAGGCATAGTTTTAGCTTTACATCAAAATAAATTCTATGATAAGTTATGTACTTTTTATTCTGTACCATGAACATTTTTATAGAAATTCAAATACAGCTCTTAGCCACTCTCCTTTTTTCCCACTATCTCACCCAGCACAGCATCAAATCATGAAGGGTTTAACATTTCATGCCTTCCTCTTCTTTAGTTACACATAAATAAGGTTATCACTAGGACCCGAAACAACACAGTATTGTTTATGTTAACCCTTTCATTTCAGCTAACACATAAACAAGATTAACAACAACAATAACTTAAATGTGCACATTAATATCCATGTATTGTGAGAAGGCTAGGGAGTGAGCTGTGGAAGAAAAACAGACCATTCCTGTCTTCTACTCTACTTAGCTGCTTTACATCTTCTGTCATCACCACATAAATAAACCAAGCAAGCACTGCCTATACACACTTACAAGATTCTACAAAATTAATGTAAGAAACATCACTCAACCAAAGCTCTTTGTCCTAGTATTATAGCAAAATATCTACATCTAGAATATTTATAACCAAAAACAAAAGAAAAGTTATTTTTTAGATAGTCTGGAAGCTAGAAAATTCAAGATAAAGGCAGAGGCAGGCCCAGTATTAATATGGCCTCGAGGTAACTTTTGCATATGGTGGGAGGGATGCAAGTACCCAGTTAAGTCCCTTCAACTCTTCAGAAGTTCCCTAATAGCATTCACACAGTTCTTCCTTCATGTATGAATCTTTGGGTTTCAAGTTTTTGTATGAATTTCAAGGGGACACATATAATACAGACTGTAGTATGGAATTTCCCTAAATCATCTGTCAAATTGGAAGTAGTTGTGCCCATCTATCAACCCACTTTCTATATTATTTCTGAATTTTGATTATTTATTCAAATTTCATCTAAATTCCTATTTTCTACCCAATTTATAGTCCTAATGGGTCCTGGAAGAGCTGGGGTATCTCCCTCTCATTGACAGCTCACAAACAATAAATTAGGAAACTGCTTGCCCTTCAGGGAGACAAATTACTCTACTCTTCTCATTTCCTGTTCTCAGTAGCATCTTCCTAAGCTGTTATTTGCGCAGCCTTTTAACTAGTCTTCCTGATTCAGTTCCTGTCTCCTTCTAGACTGTTCACACAGCTAAGCCAAAAGTCTAAAGTGGGACTTACCACATAAAGTCTCTTCCTCATCAACGTTCATTTTAACTACCACTTGGTTTCTTTCCTCTATACCCTTTTGCTTTCTCTTACAAACTATTTCAACTTCTCAGAAGCTCAGTTTAGGACTTCCTTATGCTGATGTACTTGGGGCTACCTCATGCCTTCCTAAGAATTAGAAATGTGATCCCTGTCCCTTTGAGGCAATATTCTTTAAAATACAACATGAAATATATTATTCTTTTGTCTTTAATGGAGGGTATAAGAGGCATAAAGATATGAAAAAGAGAAACAGAGCAGTGGCCCGGGGTGAAGAACAAACTTTACTCATATATAGGAAGCAGGATGTGCAGGGCATGCTATGATCTGGAGATTGGGGTGGATAATGGATGCCTTTGAAGTTCTTGTGAGACAAGAGAAGATTAAGAGACATTTAGTATGGCAACAATGTACTAGGTGCTCTTTAATGTTCTGGTGGGGGATGCATTTCCTAAAGTGTTCTCAATTATTATTATTGTAAATAATTGTAAATCAATGTTAATTGTTTCTGAGAGTTTGGGCACCTTCAGCATTGTTAGAAGCACTGCAGAAATAAAGGTAGACAGACCTTTCACATATGACGCCACTCCTAACATGACCCATAGGGCTTAGTTCTCTCCTTTTGTTATTTTCTTTACTTAGCTCCGATCCTGGTAGAAAGTCCATATATAAACATATCAGATTATTTCTTTTAAGTCTGGTGAAACAGGCACCAGTGTAAGATGGTGTTACAGTTTTTGCTTTTACACTTGGAACAGATTTCCCCAGTATTCATATTCAGGCCAGATGGTGTTAAGGTAAAGTGCGGGCCTCTTTTTATTTGAACTCTAAACATGTACCTTATTTACATTTTTGAGGCTGCACCGCAGCATGTGATCCAAGGCAGCCTAAGGGAAGAGAGAGAGAAGCATTCTCCTCCTACACTCTGGCTCCTGAAGGTCTCAATGGTTGGAAGGCTCTTTCTTACCACACTCAGCTGTTTATGAGCATAGTCTTAGGAGAATTAGAGACCCCGGCTTGAGGTCCACCTCTTCTTACTTGTCCTTTCCTTGGCCACGTGTTTTCCTGACCACTTCTGCATGTGCTATCATTCTCCCAGGACGAAGTCACTGCTGAAAGCAACTCTAAGTCATTTTTCTACTTACGTGTAACAAGGTTATCCTTAAAAACTTCTAACATTGAATAAAAATGTAAAAACAAACCTTGAGCTATTAGGCTGCTTAGGTCAAAGGATTTATTTATTTATTTATTTTGCATTTAAAGCTTTTGGCTTTAATTCACCACACGGCATAGAGATATGAATGGAATATGTGTATCTTCCTTTGGATCAAACACTAAACATCTTGTTTGCAGTACTATCTACATAGTATCTCTGCTATGGCTGTCTATAGTGAAGGGAGAATGGGTGTTGAGAGGAGATGTAAAGACAAGCAGATCACAGAGATGAAAAAGTGTGGAACAGAGTCATGTAGAAATCACTTGGCCCCTTGTTAATGCTCTGCCTAGAGTGGAGTCGTAGTGGGGTTAGCAGGAGTAATGGAGCTGCCTCTGAGTCTGCTATTCTTGTCATCCAGGTGGGATTCTGGGAAGATCGAAAGTAGGTAGAGTAGGTGCACAGGAAAATTCCAGAGGTATGGGAAAATTTGCAGTGTTTTGGAGCACTGGGACCTGAAATAGTCACAAGTCACATGGGCCTTGTCATTTTGTCTTGACCCTACGTTATGTTTCTTTCTTTCTTTCTTTCTTTCTTTCTTTCTTTCTTTCTTTCTTTCTTTCTTTCTTTCTTTCTTTCTTTCTTTCTCTCTTTCTTCCTTCCTTCCTTCCTTCCTTCCTTNTCTTTCTTTCTTTTTTTCTTTCTTCTTTCCTCCTTTCTTCCTTCCTTCCTTTTCCCTCCCTCCCTTCCTTCCTTCCTTCCTTTCTTTCTTTCTTTCTTTCTTTCTTTCTTTCTTTCTTTCTTTCTTTCTTTCTTTCTTTCTATTCCTTCTTTCCATTCTTTCTTCTTTATATCCCTCCTTCCTCCCTCCCTTTATTTATTGATTCATTTTTTATTCCAATGTCTATTCCTCTTTCCTCCTAGTCTCCCTCTTATATAGCTCCTCCCTCATTCCCCCCTCTCTTTCTCCTCTGAGAAGAGGAAGGGCCCCTTCTGTGGATCCCATTTCCCTAACTTAGCATCCTTGTCTGGCCTCAGTGGGAGAGAATGTGCCAGAGACTTGATGTGCCAGAGTGTGGTGATTTCCTGTGTTCCTTTCCATGCACAAACTATCCGCTGCACTATTACCTGGGACTTCATGATGGCACCTCTGGTTCAAGTGCATGCCTTTTTACTGCAGGGTTACCTGGGTGTGATCCATGCTTTTCCCACAGTGGGTACCTGGTCAGTGCAGATTTTTGTGGACCTCCTAGTAACTGTGAACTCTCATGAGCAGTCACCTCACAGCAGCTTGGTAGCTGCCAAGGAGGCATGCATTCCCTTGTCCTGGCATGGATTCAGTTCCAGGCTGCAGTGTGGGGCATCTAAAGTCACACTAAAAGCAAAGATGAAAGGAAAACTAGAGATAGGGTGATGTGTGCTGGAAAAAATAAAAAATAGGAAGCAAGAAATAAGCAGAAGCAATGTTAAACTTCCTGGATGGCTCACCCAGTGTTCCTATCTAAGTCCCTGGGCACATGAAATTTACAGCCCAAGAATTAGATTAGAAACAGAGATAATAGAAAAGCATTCTGGATGACTGGCGTGGGATGGTGAGCTGAGGGAAAGTTATATCCTCAGAAATCTCTGGGCTACCAACCCTATGGCCCTTTCCTAGGCACACACAACACTGGCGTCTCCCTTTTTACTTACTGTGGGCTTTTGGAGGTTATGCTCACTTTGTTTAATGCAACCCAGGTGGGAATGGCTCCCAAGAATCCCTGCCAACTGGCCTTTCTCATATAATAATTATGGTGCTCTTTCTGGAGTCTCTACTCTCCTGCCACACTGGAAATACAGGTATGTGATACCAGTCCAGCTTTAACAAACCATCTTTTTCATATACTTCTTTTCTAGCACACTCTTAATGTGTTGCGGTTAAATGCTAAATGATTTCTAACTGTGAATCAGGCTACCCCTGGGCATAAGGAGGCCTACAGATTCTCTACCCCATTCTAGGCCCTCCTTGACATTCCTGATCCATATCAATGTGTTCTTATTTGATGTCTGTTTGGTAAGGTTCCTGGAGACACTGCCACACAGGCTCCAGGCTATGCTGGCCAGTTTTGTGTTAACTTGATATAAGCTAGAGTCATCAGAGGAAAGAGCCTCAGCTGGGGATGTGCACCCATGAGATTGTAAGGGATTTTCTCAGTTGGGGAGAGCCAGGACCATTGTGAGTAGTGCCATCCCTGAACAGTTGGTTCTGGGTTCTATAAGAAAGCAGGTTAAGCTAGTTAGGGGAATCAAGTCAGTAAGCAACACCTCTGTGTGGCCTCTCCATCAGCTCCTGCTTCCAGTTTCCTACCCTGTTTGAGTTCCTGACTAGACTTCCTTTGGTACTAAATAGAAATGTGGAATTATAAGCTGAAAGAACCCTTTTCTCCCCATCTTGCATTTTTGGTCATAGTTTTTCATTGCAGCTATAGAAACCCTAACTAAATCAAAGGCCTATTCACATAGAGGACAGTGGTTAGTACAAATCCAGTAAAATTTTCAATTCACATCCCTATAGTCAAATTCTTAGACTAAAACATTTGTGGAAGTGACAATTTGAGATTGTCGCCGTCACTACATGTTATCAATCTATAAGAGAACAATGGTTTGAGGACTGAAGAAGCATGCAGAGTAAAAATGCTAGACTTGTGCAGCTATACAGCATCTGCAGGAAAGAGGGTATGAGCACTTCACAGATGGGACTCTACTGTGGCAAGGCCCACGGAAACGCCTTCCCACTTGGCAAGAACCTGTGGTGAGTCTGATGACCTCTTTGCTTATTACTTAGATTGTGTGTGCTACATCTTTTCATTGCTTTGGCTTTGCTGTCTATACTCAGAGCAATTTTAGTTTCACATCATTGATCATGGGTAAGACCRGCATCCTGTAGGAATTGATACATGTCAAATTGATGTCAAGAAAGGTTGCTTGGTACAATGAACAACACATCTCTGTTTGCAATTTAAAAAGTATTATGACAGGAAGGCATGCTGTCTGATGACTGGACTTATACCTACAAATGTTTAATTCTGTCTCTCACCTCGCATAACTATGTAACCGAGTTTGCTACCAGCTGAGTATGTGCTTATGTCTATAGGACATGCCTGGCTGAACATTTATTTTTGGCTTGCGGAAATTGTGCTTTGTAGTGAAAAATAAGGATAGGGGGTAATTGACCCAGCGGGAGGGGAGAGAGAGGAAGGGAAACTATTAGATGCTTTTTTTTTTTGTAATGATGGAGATTTTTTAATGTGGATGTTATGATTTCTTTTAATAAAATGAACAATGATATCACTGCTCGGGCAAGCAAGATTGTGACTGAATAAAAAAAGATGGCCAGAGCTATTCAGAGCCACTGGTTTGAAAGTCAGGTCCTCAATATCTCAGGACCCGAATGTTGCAGCTGACACTGGTCTCTAGACTCCTAGACCATTAGCCTCCTAGAAGAGTGAATATTCAGGGTGCTGGGTAGGGGAATGGCTTAGGGGCTAAGATCACTTGTTGCTCTTTCTGAGTTGTACATGTAGGCAAGTCTCTTTATATACATAAAATACAAAAACCTTAACATTTTAAAAATGGATGAATGCACATTAAAAAAAAGAAGTTTAAATCTTTCTACTGAGAGTCAGAGATGGAGAGGTTTCCTTCCCTCCTTTTCTCAGAGCATTTACCATACAAAATTTACAATTGTAAGTAATTTCTCATCCTTTAAAGATGTATTTATGCATATAAGCCTTTTAGAAGAGTAGCAGGGATCTTTGCCAGCTTTGTGAACCAGGAGTTTCTTCCTGTTTTACAATTCCAATCAGCAAAGACAGTTACCCTGTCTACCAGTTTCTAGGGCAGATTAGAAGCCTGGGTTCAGTTGGCACCATTCCCTAGGCTGTAAACCACCTCCTGTCATCAGGGTTGAGATCTTTCTTCTTTTACTGCTCCTTTTGCCGAAGCCATTTGGCTAACACAGATGTTTTTCACCAAGATGTTTTATCTCAGGACTAGTTAGTTATTGTTCATCTTGGAAAAGTATGCGTGATGTGTCCTATTTCCCTGGCTACATAACAGGAGATGTCTGTCTTTGCAGTCCCTCACTTAGCAGATCGCCCATGATAGATGCTAATCTTTGCTCATTAATAAGAGTTTTCTTTCTGTAACAAATTTGAAAATAGATTTTCTGGACTAGGGAGGGGAGATTTCTAAAAGCATTACTTGCCTAGTACTAGTAACTTCAAGATTTAAATTAAAGAAAGCTATCATATAGTCAGAAATATGGAGGGGAGACTGTAACAGGTCATAGAAAATCTTGATTTTGGACCTGGAGATCTCTGTATTGGGTATATTTATTAAACATTATAATTCTTTGTGTATAATCCCCAGAAATTAATTTTTCTACTGCAAATATAACCTCACATTATCAGTATCCTCATCATAGCACATAATCTACTAGAGTTTTGGCAGTAAATGGTGTTGATCTGATCTAAAATAAGTATAGCTAATAACAGGGTACCTCCTGCTCATTTTCGTAGATGTTCCCATGATATTTTCACAGTGGAAGGTACATAGCCAATATTCATATCAATTTTCAATTCAAAATATCAGGGGACTGAAATTTCACTGTTTTTTCTGTTGTCCCTTTGCATAATTATGGAAAGATAATTGGGATTTACGATTTGTTTCCCTGAAATTCCTGTTTCAGCTAAGTCAGTTCTAAGTACCCAGGAACACTTGGGCTGCCTTCTATTCCTCTCTTTAGGATGAGGGCCGTTTGTTCAAGAACTCAATCTGCCTTCCTCAAGATTCTAATGGGCCACTCAAAGTAGCTGAGGACTTGCATCTCAGGAATAAGCCTGAACCTGCATTACTACTCCTAGTTCTAGTTTGTCAAGGTCTTACTCAGTGAGATTTCATGAGACCAAGAGAATACAAAGCACAGAATCACGGAGCCTGAAACAAGTAATGGGAGCCTAAAAGACAAGACTAGACTAAGCTAAATAATCTAGATGCAGAACAAGTATCAGTTTGCTGTCATAGATAAAACCTAGATTTTACACACGAATGCACACACATACACACACACACACACACACACACACACACACAAGCATATAATGAAAATGAAAATTAAAAGGGACTATTTGAAAAGAAGAATGGGAATTGCCAGGAAAGGTACTGATTGGGAGAGGGTAATGAAGTGTGAATACAATAAAAGTACATGATACACGCCAATTAAGCTTCATTATTAAACCCAGTGCATTTTGAAATGAATATGCACAATGAATAATGATAACAATAATAATGATAATAATAATCTTTTCCAGGAAACTCAGTGCTAAGTTTGAAGATAAGATATTCACAGAAGCCCTGACACCAGAGGAGTTTGTCTTCCAGAAGATAGGACATAGTTACTAGTTCAGATAACATGGCCTTGCACATGTTATCTGTAAATCTACATGTGTATTTCCTGCTTCTGTTATTTTTCCTGTAAATTCTTATACTGTATGGTCAAGGTAGAAGGAGGGAGGCTGAAATGCTCTCTGCAGTCTGGTCAAAACAAAATAAATCTATTTCTTTCCGTCAGTTCCTGCTTCCTGGTACTTGGGTAGTTTTGAGCAATAAATTTTGAATTTGAATAATGTGAAGACTGACAGAATCCAGAGTGATGGGAAGAGGGAATGAGGTGGGTGGACAGAAGTGATTTGCATTGTTAATGTCCTAAGTGTTGCTCACTCACCTATGTAAAAGACAGTACAAGACTACATTCCCATAACTGGCAGTAGGACCAATTCCTAAAGCAGTCTAGTTAATTCTGGTGTAGAATACATAAGAAGAATATAATTTCATAACTCTTTCCCCCACATTTTCAGAGCAAATAAATTGTTTTTCCTACTTGACCAGGGCTGCATTTGTATCCAAGTATGTGGTCTCAATACATCCTGGCCTTTAGATGGTGAGTGTTAAGGAATAGCTCTATTAGTCTAGTAATTTTTTTTCTACATAAATTAATGTCTCTAAGCTCTTGAGCACCACTGACTTCTAAAATGGCCATTATGTATGGATCACTGGAATCTCAGATTCTTTTATAGTTAGTGTTGCATAGYGTTTTACTTCTTGGCCTGGATTTTGAATAAAGTAAAGCTTATGTTTTACAACCTTCCTATCCTGCAGACTCTAGTTCTGCAGGACTGCTAGATACATAAGGCTGTGTAGTCTGAACTATGAAGAAACTTTTAAAAATAAACTATAGAGCGAGGAGCCAACTGCTACTAGCACTGCTTTGGCAAGCAGATTTGAGACGTAAAAGGCAGCTATTATTTCTCAAGTGTCAGTTTTTCATGAAAAATATTAATTAAGTGAAAGACAAAGTTTTGGAGCTGAGCCTCAAAAATTAAACTAGAACCTTTCATTGAGAAAACTTTCAGTTATGTTGACAGGAGGGTATTCCTGGAATTTTAAAATCAATGTCTTAAAATATGAACTAAGCTTTTGAAGTATTCTACAAATATGAAGATTATTATACCAAAGGCAGTTCTATGGGAGTAAAATAATTAGGAGGTCTCTGAGACCCACAGCAGATGTTGACATTTAAACAACTCAGAGTTTCTCTCGGTTTAGCATTTTATTTATTCATTTATCATGTAAAGTTCCTTTTAATTATTTCTGTCATTTGCAACAAATTAGCATTTGCACCCATGGTAAAAAGACATCCCAGATTGCTGCATCTGCATTAGCATTGGCTTCAGCACCTACAGTTTTATAAAAGTGTTAACTCAGTGCACTTTCCTAGATGTCATAATGTGAGTCTGTGGCACAAAACTAGCCTCACAATGGAAAAAAAAGGCTGTTTCTAATGCCTGTATTTGAGGTAGCTAAAAACGAAAAGATAATGGGTTTCGCTTTAAAGACTTTTAATAAAAAGAGATTATCACGTTCCAAATATAATCTTGGTATAGGAAACTAATTTAAAATGTTACTTTTTAAAAAAAGATTTATTTATTATTATATTTAAGTACACTGTAGCTGCCTTGAGACACACCAAAAGAGGGCATTAGGGATGATTATAAGCTACCATGTGCTTGCTAGGATTTGAACTCAGTACCTTTGGAAGAGCAGTCAGTGCTCTTAACCACTGATCCATCTCTCTAGCAGGCAAGTTTCTGAATTCAAGGCCAGTGTAGTCTACAAAGTGAGTTCCAGGACAGCCAGGGCTACACAGAGAAACCCTGTCTCAAAAAAACCAAAATAAATAAATAAATAAATAAATAAATAAATAAATAAATAAATAAATATTAAAAAAAAAAAGGCTAGGAATTGAACCTGAATCCTCTGGAAGAGCAGCTGATACTCTTTCTTAACTGATAAACTATCTCTCCAGCAACACCAAAATGCTACTTATTACATATACTGAACAAACGTTTGGAGAATTGTTTCTAGAAGCAATGTTGGCAACATTGGCTTTGGAAAATAGTTAATTATATAACCTTGAGTAGTCAGCTTACCAAGACTGACACAGAAATGTTAATGGATTGTAAAGAAGGTCCTGGGGGACAATGCCAAGTCTGGAGAGTGGCATCATTACCACTCTTTCTTTTTATTGACTATGTTCTTCA
Organism: Apodemus speciosus; assembly: GCA_002335545.1. Taxonomy (NCBI): domain Eukaryota; kingdom Metazoa; phylum Chordata; class Mammalia; order Rodentia; family Muridae; genus Apodemus; species Apodemus speciosus. Next base: position 85,648 of record BDUI01008901.1, read on the forward strand.
TTTACATTTCAAATGTTATACCTCTTCCCAGTTTCCCGCCTCCCTGAAAACCCCCAAACCATCTTCCCACCCCATGCTCAAGAATATGCTCCTCTACCCAACCCATGACCCCCATGAACTCACTGATAAGTGGATATTAACCCAAGAGCTCAAAATAAACATGTTACAATTCACAGACCACAGGAAGCTCAAGAAGAAGGAAGACCAAAGGGGGGTGCTTTGGTTCCTCTGAGAAAGGGAACAAAAATTCACAGGAACAACTATGGAGACAAAGAGTGGAGCAGAGACTGAAGGAAAGGCCACCCAGAGATTGTCCTACTTGGGGATTCATCCTATAAACAGTCAGCATTATCATTCTTTTTTTAAAATAATATTTTATTTTATTTATTTTTTATTTTCTATATTATTTGTTTACATTCCAAATGATTTTCCCTTTCCCGGGTCTCCCCTCCCCATAAGTCCCATAAGCCCTCTTCCCTCTGCCCGTTCTCCAATCAACCCCTTCCTACTTAGCATTACCATTCTTAAAACTGATGAGTGATCAACACTAGCCTGATTGTGAGTCCCCTAATAAGTACATATTTCTTTTAGACATTCGAGACATTTGATAGAACTTACATGCCATTGGGGCCTAGAAGTATTTTGAAAACAGACAGAAAAAGTAATGTGTGCCACAAAAGCATAAAATATATTCAGGTAACTGTATTTTATCAGCTAGTGCCATAAATGTATGAAAATCTAGTATGTAAGTTTCATGTTTATCTACATTAAAGCTCACAAAAACTTACAAACCATAAGGGGCTCCATTCGCAGAAGAGAAAAATATAAACATGCATAAAGACACAATCTTAAAACCTAAGTCCCTAATGAGCAGTAGTAAGAATTTAATGGCGAAGGTACCATGAGGTGCTGAGAAAAAGGTATAGCCTTTTGCTTTAGGATGGAATGCTCTCGATATATCTGTTAAATCCAATTGGTCCAAAGCTTCAGCTGTGTCCCTGCTTAGTTTTTGTTTTCCTGATCAGTCCATTGAGGACAGTGGAGTGTTGAGGTCCCCCACAATTATTGTGTTAGGTGCAATGTGTGCTTTGAGCTTTAGTAAAGTTTCTTTTA